>JASTWF010000034.1:5839765-5876572 GCA_030390025.1 Squalus acanthias | reverse complement strand
AGACCCAGTACTGAACCCTGGGGAACTCCACTGTATACCTCCCTCCAGACCCCAGTACTGAACCCTGGGGAACTCCACTGTATACCTCCCTCCAGACCCCAGTACTGAACCCTGGGGAACTCCACTGTATACCTCCCTCCAGACCCCAGTACTGAACCCTGGGGAACTCCACTGTATACCTCCCTCCAGACCCCAGTACTGAACCCTGGGGAACTCCACTGTATACCTCCCTCCAGACCCCAGTACTGAACCCTGGGGAACTCCACTGTATACCTCCCTCCAGACCCCAGTACTGAACCCTGGGGAACTCCACTGTATACCTCCCTCCAGACCCCAGTACTGAACCCTGGGGAACTCCACTGTATACCTCCCTCCAGACCCCAGTACTGAACCCTGGGGAACTCCACTGTATACCTCCCTCCAGACCCCAGTACTGAACCCTGGGGAACTCCACTGTATACCTCCCTCCAGACCCCAGTACTGAACCCTGGGGAACTCCACTGTATACCTCCCTCCAGACCCCAGTACTGAACCCTGGGGAACTCCACTGTATACCTCCCTCCAGACCCCAGTACTGAACCCTGGGGAACTCCACTGTATACCTCCCTCCAGACCCCAGTACTGAACCCTGGGGAACTCCACTGTATACCTCCCTCCAGACCCCAGTACTGAACCCTGGGGAACTCCACTGTATACCTCCCTCCAGACCCCAGTACTGAACCCTGGGGAACTCCACTGTATACCTCCCTCCAGACCCCAGTACTGAACCCTGGTGAACTCCACTATTTACCTCCCTCCAGCCCGAAGACAGCCATTCAACACAATTCTGTGTTTTCTGTCCCTGATCCAATTTGTATCCATGCTGCCTCTGCCCCTTTTATCCCACGGGCTTTAATTTGCTAACAAGCCTAATATGTGTAACTTTATCAAACGCCTTTTGAATGTCCGAATACAGAACATCAACTGCACAGCCCTCATCAACCCTGTTACCTCATCAAAACTCTCAATCAGTTTAGTCAAACACGATTTGCCTTCAACAAATCTGGGCTGGCTCTCCCTGATAACAAATACACAGTGGAATAAAGATCCAGTGAATTGGAAAATTGGGCTTGATCAGCAAGACACAGGGCAATAAATTTATCATTAATTGTTAACTTGAACATGACAACCAGCACAGAGGGGAATAGAGCGAGAGATTTCTCATCTACTCGTTGCCCCTTGGTGACATCATCCAAAACACAGGTCAGTTTCCACATGTACGCTGACGACACCCAGCTCTACCTCACTACCTCTTCTCTCGACCCCTTCACAGTGTCTAAATTGTCAGACTGCTTGTCCGAGATACAGTTCTGAATGAGCCAAAAGTTTCTCCAATTATATATTGGGAAGACCGAAGCCATGTTTTCGGTCCCTGCCACCAACACCGTTCCCTAGCCACTGACTCCATCCCTCTCCCTAACATCTGTCTGAGGCTGAACCACACTGTTCACAACATTGGTTTAATATTTGACCCTGAAGTGAGCCTCCGACCACATATCCGCAGCATAACAAAGGCCGCCTACTTCCACCTCCGTAACATCGCCCGTCTCCGCCCTTGCCTCATCTCATCCGCTGCTGAAACCCTCATCCATGCCTTTGTTACTTCTAGACTTGACTATTCCAATGCACTCCTGGCTGGCCTCCCACATTCCACCCTATGTAAACTTGAGGTCATCCAAAACTCGGCTGCCCGTGTCCTAACTCGCACCAAGTCCCGTTCACCCATCTCCCCTGTGCTCGCTGACCTACACTGGCTCCCGGTTAAGCAGCACCTCGATTTCAAAATTCTCATCCTTGTTTTCAAATCCCTCCATGGCCTCGCCCCTTCCTATCTCTAATCTCCTTCAGCCCCACAACCCCCCGAGATATCTCCGCTCCTCTAATTCTGCCCTCTTCAGCATCCCTGATTATAATCGCTCAACATTTGGTGGCCGTGCCTTCTGTTGCCTCGGCCCTAAGCTCTGGAATTCCCAACCTCAACCTCTCCGCCTCGCTACTTCTATTTCCTCCTTGAAGACGCTCCTTAAAACCTACCTCTTTGAAAAAGGTTTTGGTCACCTGCCCTAATTTATCCTTATGTGGAACGGAGCCAATTTTGTGTCTTAAACTCCTGAGCAGCGCCTTGGGACGTTTTACTACGTTAAAGGCGCTATATAAATACACGTCGTTGTTGTTGTTGATGTGGTTTTAAAATGGAAGTAGTAACCAATACACCGAGGAACAAAGGCACTGTTGTTTGATAAATTGGACATGAAAACTAATAAAAAGATTGCAGCACAGGACCTACTCCTGATCTTATTTATTATTTTATTCAGAACGTTGCAATTATTTGTACAAATTGACATATTAAGCATAGAGGGGAAACGAGCTACAGTTATTTAAATTTGACTTGAAAAATAAAACACAAGTGCATTAGTTAATGGTTAAATTGGGTAGGATAATCAATACACAGGGTAAAACTGTCACAGTTAATTGTTAAATTGGGTATGATAACCAATACACAGGGTAAAACTGTCACAGTTAATTGTTAAATTGGATATAATAACCAATACACAGGGTGAAACTGTCACAGTTAATTGTTAAATTGGGTATGATAACCAATACACAGGGTGAAACTCTCACAGTTAATTGTTAAATTGGGGATGATATCCAATACACAGGGTGAAACTGTCACAGTTAATTGTTAAATTGGGTATGATAACCAATACACAGGGTGAAACTGTCACAGTTAATGGTTAAATTGGGTATGATAACCAATACACAGGGTAAAACTGCCACAGTTAATTGTTAAATTGGGTATGATAACCAATACACAGGGTAAAACTGTCACAGTTAATTGTTAAATTGGATATAATAACCAATACACAGGGTGAAACTGTCACAGTTAATTGTTAAATTGGGTATGATAACCAATACACAGGGTGAAACTGTCACAGTTAATTGTTAAATTGGGTATGATAACCAATACACAGGGTGAAAACTGTCACAGTTAATGGTTAAATTGGGTATGATAACCAATACACAGGGTAAAACTGCCACAGTTAATTGTTAAATTGGGTATGATAACCAATACAGAGTAAAACTGTCACAGTTAATTGCTAAATTGGGTATGATAACCAATACACAGGGTAAAACTGTCACAGTTAATTGTTAAATTGGGTATGATAACCAATACACAGGGTAAAACTGCTGCAGTTAATTGTTAAATTGGGTATGATAACCAATACACAGGGTAAAACTGTCACAGTTAATTGTTAAATTGGGTATGATAACCAATACACAGGGTAAAACTGTCACAGTTAATTGTTAAATTGGGTATGATAGCCAATAAACAAGGGAGTAAAGTTAATTGTTATTTCTTAAATAGGAATTAAGCAAAACACAACAACTTATATTTATACAGCGCCTTTAACGTAGTAAAACGTCCCAAGGCGCTTCACAGGAGTTTATCAAACAACATTTGACATCGAGCCACATAAGGAGATATTTGGGCAGATAACCAAAAGCTTGGTCAAAGAGGTAATTTTTAAGGAGCGTCTTGATGGAGGAGAGAGAGGCAGAGAGGTTTACGGACAGAATTCCAGAGCTTAGGGCCCAGGCAGCTGAAGGCATGGCCACCAATGGTGGAGTGATTAAAATCAGGGATACATTGAGAGGGACATTGAGAGAGACATTGACTGAAACATAGAGCGAGACATTGGGAGGGTCATTGAGCGGGCCATAGAGCGAGTCAGACAGACACAGAGAGAAATAGAAACAATGAGAGTGGGCAGATTGAGAGATAGAAATAGAGAGACAGAAAGTCTGGGGGAGAGCCACAGACAGCCAGAGAGAGACAGACAGGCTGAGAGAGGCAGAGGGAAGAGAAAGACAGGGATAGATATTGAGATTTAGAAAATAGGAACATATGAAATAGGAGCAGGAGTAGGCCATTCGGCCCATCGATCCTGCTCCGCCGTTCAATAAGGTCATGGCTGATCTTTTACCTCAACTCCACTTTCCTGAACTATCCCCATATCCCTTGATTCCCTTAATATTCAAAAATCTTTCAATCTCTGTCTTGAATATACTCAACGACTGAGCATCCACAGCCCTCTGGGGTAGAGAATTGCAAAGATTCCCCACCCTCCGAGTGAAGAATTTTCTCCTCATCTCGGACCTAACTGGCCGACGTCTTTTGCTGAGACTGTGACCCCTTGTTCTAGACTCCCGAGCCAGGGGAAACATCCTCCCTGCATCTACCCTGTTAAGCCCTCTAAGAATTTTATATATTTCCATGAGATTACCTCTCATTCTTCTAAACTCTAGAGAACATAGGCCTAGTCTACTCAATCTGTTCTCATAGGACAATCCCCCCATCCCAGGAACCAGTCTGGTGAACCTTCGTTGCACTCCCTCTTTGGCAATTATATCCTTCCTTAGGTAAGGAGACCAAAACTGTACACAGTACTCCTGGTGTGGTCTCACCAGGGCCTTATATAATTGCAGTAAGACGTCTTTACTCTTATATTCAAATCCTCTTGTAATAAAGGCCAACATACCATTTGCTTTCCTAATTATTTGCTGTACCTGCATGTTACCTTTCAGTGATTCATGTACAAGGACACCCAGGTCCCTCTGAACACCAACATTTCCCAATCTCTCAACATTTAAAACATACCTTGCTTTACTATTTTTCCTAACTGCACATTTCTCCACATTATATTCCATTTGCCATGTTCTTGCCCATTCACTTAGCCTGTCTATATCCCCTTGAAGCCTCCTTGCATCCTCCTCACAACTTACATTCCCACCCAGCTTTGTATCATCAGCAAACTTGGATATATTGCATTTGGTCCCCTCATCCAAATCATTGATGTATATCGTAAATAGCTGTGGCCCAAACACTGATTCTTGCGGTACCCCACTAGTTACAGCCTGCCAAACCGAAAATGAATCGTTTATTGCTATTCTCTGTTTTCTGTCCGTTAACCAATCCTCAACCTATGCTAGAATATTACCCCCAATCCCATTTTGTTTAATAACCTCTTGTGCGGCCCCTTATCGAATGTCTTCTGAAAATCCAAATCCACCACATCTACTGTCTCCCCCTTATCTGTTCTGCTAGTTACAACCTCAAAAAACTCTAACAAATTTGTCAAACACGATTTCCCTTTCATAAATCCGTGTTGACTCTGCCCAATCCTATTATAATTTTCTAAGTGCCCTGTTACTACGTCCTTAATATATTTTAGCATTTTCCCTACTACTGATGTCAGGAAAACTGGTCTGTAGTTCCCCGTTTTCTCTCTCCCTCCTTTCTTAAATATTGGGGTTACATTTGCTACATTCCAATCCGCGGCAAACGTTCTAAAATCGATGCAATTTATGGAATTTCATCTGCCATCTATTTTGTTCTTTTTTATTCATTCATGGGCTGTGGTCATCGCTGGCACGCCTTGCATTTATTGCCCATCCCTAGTTGCACTTGAGAAGGTGGTGGTGAACCGCTGCAGTCGGTGATGGAAAGGCGCTCCCACAGTGCTGTTATGGAGGGAGTTGCAGGATTTTGACCCAGCGACAATGAAGGAATGGTGATATACTTCCAAGTCAGGATGGTGTGTGACTTGGAGGGGAAGTTACAGGTGATGGTGTTCCCATGCTCCTGCTGCCCTTGTCCTTCTAGGTGGTAGAGGCTGCATGTTTGGGAGGTACTGCCGAAGAAACCTTGGCAAGTTGCTGCAGTGCATCTTGTAGATGGTACACACTGCAGCCACGGTGCGCCGCTGGTGGAGGGAGTGAATGTTTAAGAACATAGCATAAGAAATAGGAGCAGGAGTAGGCCTCCTCTGTTCCAAGGAAAACAAACCCAGCTTATCCCAGTTAATATTGGGGTAGTTCAAATCTCCTACTACTACTGCCCTATAGTTTTTGCACTTCTCAGAAATGTGTCGACATATTTGCTCTTCTATCTCCCTCTCACTGTTTGGGGGTCGAGAGTACATTCCCAGCAGTGTGGTCGCCCCTTTTTTGTTTTTCCATTCGACCCATATGGCCTCGTTTGATGATCCCTCCAACATTTCATCTCTCCTCACAGCTGTAATAGTTTATTTAATCAATACCGCGACCCCCTCCCTTTTTACCACCCTCTCTAACCGTTTATGGTGATGGATGGGCTACCAATCAAGTGGGCTGCTTTGTCCTGGATGATGTCGAGCTTCTTGTGTTGTTGGAGCTGCACTCATCCAGACAAGTGTAGAGTATTCCATCACACTCCTTACTTGTGCCTTGTAGATGGTGGAAAGGATTTGGGGAGTCAGGAGGTGATACACTCGACGCAGAATACCCAGCCTTGACCTGCTCTTTTAGCCACAGTATTTATGTGGCTGGTCCAGTTAAGGTTCTGGTCAATGGAACCCCCCAGGATACTGATGGTGACGGATTTGGCGATGGTAATCCCATTGAATGTCAAGGGGATGCGGCTCTTGTTGGAGATTGTCATTGCCTGGCACTTGTTTGGTGTGATTATTACTTGCCACTTATCAACCCAAGGCTGAATGTCATCCAGGTCTTGCTGCATGTGGGCATGGACTGCTTCATTATCTGAGGAGTTGTGAATAGAACTGAATACTGAGCAATCATCAGCGAACATCCCCACTTCTGACCATAGGATGGAGGGAAGGTCATTGATGAAATAGCTGAAGATGGTTGGGCCGAGGACACTGCCCTGATGTACTGCTGCAGCGATGTCCTGGGGCTGTGATGATTGACCTCCAAAAACCACAACCATCTTCCGTTGTGCCGGGTATGACTTGAGCCAGTGGAGAGTTTTCCCCCTGCTTTCCATTGACACAATTTTACTGGGGCTCCTTGATGCCGCACTCAGTCCAATGCTGCCTTGATGTCAAGGGCAGTCACTCTCACCTCACCTCTGGAATTCAGCTCCTTTGTCCATGTTTGGACCAAGGCTGTAATGAGGTCTGGAGCCGAGTGGTCCTGCCGGAACTCAAACTGGCCATCGGTGAGAAGATTATTAGAGAGTAAGTGCCACATAATAGCACTGTCGACGGCACCTTTCATCACTTTGCTCATTTCACCAGCCTGTCGATGTCCTCCTGAAGCCTACCTTATCCCACTATGTGTGTGTGTGTATATATGTATATGAATATATATATATATGTCTATATATATGTCTATATCATTAATATATATCAAAAAGAGCACTGGTCCGAATAGCGACATCTGGGGGACACCACTGTACACTTCCCTCCAGTCTGAACAACAACCGTTCACCACTACTCTCGGTTTTCTGTCCCTTAGCCAGTGTCAGATCCCCACTGCCACTGTCCCTTTGGTCCTAACAAGTCTATTCAATTGTACTTCATCAAATGCATTTTGAATGTCCATGTACACAACATCAAACGCACTACCATCATCAACTCTCTCCGTTACTTCATCAAAGAACTTAATCAAGTTTGTCAGACACACTTTGCCGTTAACATATCCATGCTGGTTGTCATTTATCAATCCATGTTTTTTCCAAAGACAGATACTTTTCTCTGTGAATATGGCCTCTACAGTTTTCCCAACACTGACGTTAGGCTGACTGACCTGCAGTTACAGGGTTTATCCCTCTCTCCTTTTTTAAACAGGGTGTAACATTTGCAACCCTCCTGTCCTATGGCACCACTCCCATATCCGAGGAGGATTGAAATATTCTGGCCACAGCCTGCGCTATTTCCACCATTCCTTCCCTCAGCAATCCTCATATTTCCCATCCGGACCGGGTAAATGTTCTACTTTATTGTGGTACAAAAAGTGTTGGATTGAAAGGGGTTAACTGAAGCTGTTTGTTCAGTGACTGTAATTAATGTCAGTCTCCACGGGTTAACTGAAGATGTTTGTTTAGTGACTGTAATTAATGTCAGTCTCCATGGACTCTAATTGTATCAGTGCAGGGTTTCCCTCTTCTATTAATAAGGGACTCCTTTCAATGTGTTATCCCACAGTGTCAGTGACAGCATCACCTCCGGCACTGACAGGGATCAGCGCGCTGCTCCACAGAGAGGGAGTCGGAATCTGAGATCATTAGATTGGAATGTTACAACAATGGGTCGGAATCTGAGAACAGTAGATTGGAATGTTACAACAATGGGCAGGAGTTTCAGCTCGGATATTCACGTTCTTTCAGCACTTTATGATAGACTACCATTAAACATTCGGATAGATTTGGCACTTGAGATTATTCAATACATTTACTATCCGCTCCTTGCTGCTGTTGGTGTTCCTGGTAAGTCTCTCTATCCAGCTATTCTGTTAACCATGTTTTACTGTATTACTGTTCTTGTCATTTACTCTCCCCTCCTTGTTGCGATTGTTGTTCTGGTACGTCTCTCTATCCAGCTGTTAACCCTGCAAACCTTTGCTAACTGTATTACTATTCTTCATTCTTTGCTGCTGTTGGTGTCCCTGGTAAGTCTCTATATCCAGAAATTGGGTCTGTAAATCACGTTTCACTGTATTACTGTTTGTCATTTAAATCTTGGGAAGAGCGAAGCCATTGTCTTCGGTCCTCGTCACAAACTCCATTCTCTATCTACCGATTCAGTCCCCCTCCCTGGTCAATGTCTGAGGCTGAACCAGGCTGTTTGCAACCTCTGCGATCTCTTTGTCCCTGAGCTGAGTTCCGAACTCATATCTTCTGAATCACCATTCCTGCCGACTACCGCCCCCAAAATTTCACCCATCTCCGCTCCACCTCAGCCCTTCCGCTGCATAAACCCTCATCCGTGCCTTTGTTATATCCAGACTCGACTATTCCAATACTCTCCTGGCCGGCCTCCCAGTAACAAGCCTCCATAAACTAGAGCTCATCCAAAACTCTGCTGCCCATATCCTAACACACATCATGTCCCGTTCACCCATCACCCCTGTGATCACTGACCAACATTGGCTGCCGATCCGGCAACAACTCGATTTAACTATTCTTCTCCTCATGTTCAAATCCCACCATGGCCTCACCCCTCAAATTAGTCCCATTCCCTTGCTCTTTTCCCATAGTCCTGCAAATTGTACCCCTTCAGGTATTTATACAATTCCCCTTTTAAAGTTAATTTATTTCCCTCTGTACCTCTCCCTGTCTTTCAGTCTGTATTTTTATTTCTCTCTTTCTCCCTTTCTCTCTCTCCCCCTCTTCTCTCTCTCTCTGTCTCTTGCTCATAGAATCATAGAACGGTACATCACATACAGAGACCATTCGGCCCATCGTGTCCGTGCCGTCTCTTTGAAAGAGTTATTTATTCAGTCCTACTCTTTAATCAGAGCCCCATAAAAAAATTCCCCTTCATCTAATTACCCCATTCCCTTTCGAAATTTACTATTGAATCTGCTTCCACCACGTTCTCACTCAGTGCATTCTAGATCACATCTCACTGCGTAAAGAACATTCTCATCTCTCCTCTGGTTCTTTTGCCAATTACTTCAAATTTGTTTCCTCTGGTTACCCACCATTCTGCCTCTGGAAACAGACTTACTTAATCTATCAAAACCCATTACAATCTGGAATATCTATACTAAATCTCCCCTGATGGAAAAGGACAAAGAAAGACCAGGTTTAAAAATTTCAATTGGGGAAAGGCCAAATTTACTCAGCTGAGATGTGATTTAGGAAAAGTGGACTGGAAACAGCTTCTTAATTGGAAATCAGTGCAGAGCTGTGGGAAGCATTCAACGAGGAGATAGTGAGGGCTCAGAGCAAATATATTCCCAAAAAGATAAAGGATGGGACTTCCAAATCTAGAGCCCCCTGGATGTCAAGGGGAATACAGGGTAGGATAAGGGAAAAAAAGGGAAGCTTCTGTCAGATACCGAGAGCTCAATACGACAGAAAGCCGAGAGGGGTATAGAAAGTGCAGGGGTGAAATTAAAAAGTAAATTAGGAAAGCAAAGAGATGGCATCAAAAAATATTGGCAAGTAAAATCAAGGAAAACCCAAAGATGTTTTATGCATACATCAAGAGCAAGAGGATAACTAAGGAAAGAGTCTGGCCTATTATAGAACAAACAGTGAATCTGTGTGTAGAGGCGGAAGACGTGGATATGGTTCTTAATAAATACTTTGTGTCTGTCTTCACAGAAGAGTGAGATGATGCAGACATTGTAGTTAAGGAGGAGGAGTGTGAAATATTAGATGAGACAAACATAGTGAGAGAGGAAACATTAAGGTGTTTAGCATCTTTGAAAGTAGATAAATCACGAGGCTCGGATGAAATGTATCCCAGGCTTTTAAGGGAGGAAATAGCGGAGGCTCAGACCATCATTTTCCAATCCTCTCTGGCTACAGGCGAAATGCAAGATTAATCAAGGACAGTCAGCATGGTAATGTTAAGGGAATGTCGTGTCTGACTAAATGGATTGAATTTTTTGAGGAGGTAATGAGGAGGGTCGATGAGGGGAGTGCATTTGATGTAGTCCACGTAGATATTAGTAAGGCCTTTGACAAGGTCCCAAATGACAGGTTGGTCATTGGATCCAAGGGAAAGTGGCAAGTTGGATCCAAAATTGGCTCAGTGGCAGGAAGCAAAGGTCGTAATGGTCAACGGGTGTTTTTGTGACTGGAAGGTTGTTTCCAGTGGGGTTCCACAGGGCTCAGTACTAGGTCCCCTGCTATTTGTGGTATATATTAATGATTTAGACTTCAGTGTTGGGGCCATGATGAAGAAGTTTGCACATGATACAAAAATTGGCCGTGTGGTTGATAGTGATGAAGAAAGCTGTAGACTGCAAGAAGATATCAATGGACTGGTCAGGTGAGCAGAACAGTGGCAAATGGACTTCATTTCGGAGAAGTGTGAGGTAATGCATTGGTGGCGGGCTAACAAAAAGGGAATACACAATAAATGGTAGGATACTGAGAGGTGCAGTGGAACAGAGGGACCTTGGAGTACATTTCCACATATCTCTAAAACTATCAGGACATGTAGATAGGGTGGTTAAAAAGGCATGTGGGATACATTGCTTTATTAGTCGAAGCATAGAATATAAAAACAGGGAGTTTATGCTAGAACTGTATAAAACACCAATTAGACCACAGCTAGAATACTGCGTACAATTTTGGTCAAAACATTACAGGAAAGATGTGATTGCATTTGAAACATTATAGAGGAGATTTACGTGGATGTTGCCAAGACTGGGGAATAGTTTGGGGTTCTTTACTTTGGAACAGAGGAGGCTGAGGGGAGATTTAATTGAGGTGTATAAAATTATGAGGGGCCTAGATAGAGTCGATAGCAAGCACCTATTTCACCTGGCAGAGAGGTCAATAACCAAGGAGCATAGATTTAAAGTAATTGGTAGAAGGATTAGACGGGAGATGAGAATTTCTTTCACCCAGAGGGCGGTGCGGGTCTGAAACTCAAGGCCTGAAAGGGTGGTAGAGGCAGAAACCCTCATCACGTTTAAAACGTACATGGATATGCACTTGAAGTGCCATCACCTACAGGGCTACGGACCAAGAGCTGGAAAGTGGGATTAAGCTGGAAAGCTCTATTTCGACCGGCGCAGATGCAATGGGCCAAATGGCCTCCTTCTGTGCCGTAAATTTCGACGATTCTACAATTCTGTGATGTTTAACCTTCGCTGATCTAAAAAGAACAATCCCAGCTTCTCCTGTCTCTCCACGTAATTGAAGATCCAGATCCCTGGTACCATTCTGGTAAATCTCCTCTACACCTTCTCTAATCCTTGCCATGCTTGCCAAAGTGTGGTGCTCAGAATTGGACACAATACTCCAGCTGGGGTCTAACCAATGCTTTTTAAAAGGTTAACATTTCTACCTGGATTTTGTTACTCTGTGTCTCTGTTTGTAAAGCCAAGGACTCCGTATGCTTTATTAACAGCCATCGCTACTTGTCCTGCCACCTTCAATGATTTGTGTAAGTACACACCAGGTCTCTCTGATCGTGCACCCGCTTTGAAATTGTACCGTTTAGTTGATATTGCCTCTGCTCATGCTTCCTACCAACATGTATCACTTCACCCTTCTCTGTGTTAAATTGTATCTGCCATGTGTCTGCCCATTTCACCAGTCTGTCTGCGACCTCCTGAATTTCTGTTACTATCATTCTCACTGTTTATTAACATTTCCGAGTTTTCTGTCATTTTCAAACTTTGAAATCATGCGCTGTCATAGAGTCATCGATAGTTATAGTTATACAGCACAGAAAGGGGCCCTTCGGCCCATTGTGTCCGCGCCGGCCATCAAGCCCTATCTATTCTATTCCCATTTTCCAGCACTTGGTCCGTAGCCTTGTATGCTATGGCATTTCAAGTGCTCATCTCAATGCTTCTTGAATGCTGTGAGGGTTCCTGCCTCTACCACCGTTTCAGGCAGTGAGTTCCAGATTCCAACCACACTCTGGGTGAAAAAGATTTTCCTCAAATCCCCTCTAAACCTCCTGCCCCTTACCTTGAAACTATGTGCCCTGGTGATTGACCCCTCTATTAAGGGGGAAATTCCTTTCTATCTACCCTATCTATGCCCCTCATAATTTTGTACACCTCAATCAGGTCCCCCCGCAGCCTTCTCTGCTCTAAGGAAAGCAACCCCAGCCTGTCCAGTCTCTCTTCATTGCTGCAGCGCTCCAGCCCAGGTAACATCCTGGTGAATCTCCTCTGCACCCTCTCCAATGCAATCACATCCTTCCTATAGTGTGGCGATCAGAACTACACACCGTATTCCAGCTGTGGCCTAACTAGCATTTTGTACATCTCCAACACAACCTCCCTGCTCTTATATTCTATGCCTCGGCTAATGAAGGCAAGTATCCCATATGCCTTTTTAACCACCTTATCTACCTGTCTTCCAAAATTCTATAGACTCTAGAACAGTTCCCATGGATTGGAGGGTAGCGAATATAACCCCACTATTTAAAAAAGGTGGGAGAGAGAAAACGGGGAATTATAGACTGGTAAGCCTGACATCGGTAGTGGGGGAAATGCTAGAGTCCATTATAAAATATGTAATAGCAAAGCACTTGGAAACCAGTGACAGGATCGGACAAAGTCAACATGGATTTACAAAAGGTAAATCATGCTTGACTAATCTACTGGAATTTTTGAGGATGTAACTGTTAGAATAGATAAGGGAGAACCAGTGGATGTGGTGTATTTGGACTTTCAGAAGGCTTTCGATAAGGTCCCGCATAAGAGATTGGCGTGGAAAGTTAAAGCACATGGGATTGGGGGTAAGGTACTGACTTGTATAGAAAACTGGTTGACAGACAGGAAGCAGAGAGTTGGAATAAACAGGTCTTTTTCCGAGTGGCAGGCAGTGACTAGTGGGGTACCGCGGGGATCAGTGCTAGGACCCCAGTTATTCACAATATATATTAATGATCTAGATGAGGGAACTAGATGCAATATCTCCAAGTTTGCAGATGACACAAAGCTGGGTGGGTGTGTGTGCCGTGAGGAGGATGCCGAGAAACTCCAGGATGATTTGGACAGGTTGGGTGATTGGTCAGATGCATGGCAGATGCAATACAATGTGGATAAATGCGTGGTTATCCACTTTGGTGGCAAAAACAGGAAGGCAGATTATTATCTGAACGGCAATAGATTGGGAAAAGGGGAAGGGCAACGATCCTGGGAGTCCTTGTGCACCAGTCGTTGAAGGTAAGCATGCAGGTGCAGCAGGCGGTTAAGAAGGCAAATGGTATGTTGGCCTTCATAGCGAGAGGATTCGAGTACAGGAGCAAGGAGGTCTTGCTGCAGTTGTACAGAGCCTTGGTGAGACCACAACTTGAGTATTGTGTGCAGTTTTGGTCGCCTTATCTGAGGAAGGATGTTCTTGCCATGGAGGGAGTGCAGCGAAGATTTACCAGACTGATACCTGGGATGGCAGGAATGACGTATGAAGAGAGATTGGATCGATTGGGATTATACTCGCTGAAGTTTATAAGAATGAGAGGGGATCTCACTGAAACTTATAAAATTCTAACAGGACTAGACAGACTAGATGCAGGAAGGATGTTCCCGATGGCGGGGGAGTCCAGAACCAGGGGTCACAGTCTAAGGATAAGGGGTAAGCCATTTAGGACTGAGATGAGGAGGAATTTCTTCACCCAGAGAGTGGTGAACCTGTGAAATTCTCTACCACAGAAGGCAGTAGAGGCCAATTCATTAAATATATTCAAGAAGGTGTTAGATATATTTCTTAAGGCTAAAGAGATCAAGGATATGGGGAGAAAGCAGGGACAGGGTACCGAATTTGGATGATCAGCCATGATCTCATTAAATGGCGGAGCAGGCTTGAGGTGCTGAATGGCCTACTCCTGCTCCTATCTGCTATATTTCTATGTTTCTATGTCCTGCTGTCTTCAGGGATCTATGTACATGCACACCAAGGTCCCTCTGGTCCTCTGTCCTTCCTAGGGTCTTACCATTCATTGCGTATTTCCTTGCCTTGTTAGTCCTCCCAAAATGCATCACCTCACACTTTTCCGGGTTAAATTCAGTTTGCCCCTGTTTGCGATTCAAAACGTGACGCGGGCAAGAGGAAACAGCTGATTGAGTGAGTACAGCCAGGTGAGTATTTACACGACTCCATAGTTTGACAGTTAAGGTTAATAGTTTATAAAGTTTAGATGGTCTTAATTTTGTGGTTATAGTTTCTAAGGTCTCAGTTGTGTAGCGGGGAGTGCTAGTAAACAATGGCCCTTGACTTTATCATTTAATTGCAGTGTAATTTGCAGCATTGATTTGATTTAATTTAATTTAAATTATTTATAGGTAAGTCATGGCAGCACAGCTCGGCCCCGTGGTATGCTCCTCCTGCAGTTTGTGGGCAATCAGGGACACTTCCTGTGTCCCTGACGACCATGTGTGCGGGAAGTGAATCCAGCTGCAGCTGCAGGCAGACCGCATTGCGGCGCTGAAGCTGCGAATGGATACATACTGGAGCATTCGCGATGCTGAGTACATGGTGGATATCACGTTTAATGAGTTGGTTACACCGCAGGTAAACGCTGCACAGGAAGGAAGGGAATGGGTGACCGCCAGGCAGAGTAGTAGGCGCAGGCAGGTAGTGCAGTGGTCCCCTGTGGCCATCCCCCTCTCAAACAGATATACCGCTTTGGATATTGTTGAGGAGGATGGCTTATCGGGGGAAGACAGCTGCAGCCAACTTCCTGGCACCATGGGTGGTTCTGCTCCACAGGACGGGAGGAAAAAGAGCGGGAGAGCTACAGTGATAGGGGAGTCTATTGTAAGGGGAATAGATCGGCGTTTCTGCGGCTGCAAACGAGACTCCAGGATGGTATGTTGCCTCCCTGGTGCAAGGGTCAAGCATGTCTCGGAGCGGCTGCAGTGTATTCTGGATGGGGAGGGTGAACAGCCAGTTGTCGTGGTGCATATAGGTACCAACGACATAGGTAAAAAACGGGATGAGGTCGTAAAAGCTGAATATAGGGAGTTAAGAGGTAAATTATAAAATAGGAACTCAATCTCAGGATTGCTACCAGTGCCACGGAATAGTCAGAGTAGAAATAGAAGGATATTTCAGCTGAGTACGTGGCTGGAAGAATGGTGCAAGGAGGAGGGATTCAAATTCCTGGGACATTGGAAACGGTTCTGGGGGAGGTGGGACCAGTACAAACTGGAAAGTTTGCACCTGGGCATGACCGGGACCGATGTCCTAGGGGGAGTGCTTGCTAGTGCTGTTGAGGAGGGTTTAAACTAAAATGGCAGGGGGTTGGGAACCTGTGCAGGGAGACAGAGGAAATGGAAGCAAGGATAGAAGCAAAAGACAGGAAGGAGAAAAGCAAAAGTGGAAGTCAGAGAAAGCAAGGGTGTAAATCAAACATGGCCACAGTAAACAATAATTCTAAAAGGTCTAAGAGTGATAAGTAAACAAGCCTGAAGGCTTTGTGTCTTAATGCGAGGAGCATTCGTAATAAGGTGGATGAATTAGCTGCGCAAATAGATGTAAACGGATATGATATAATTGGGATTACGGAGACATGGCTCCAGGGTGACCAAGGCTGGGAATTCAACATCCAGGGGTATTCAATATTCAGGAAGAACAGGCAAAGAGGAAAAGGAGGCGGTGTAGCATTGCTGGTTAAAGAGTTAATTCACACAATAGTAAGGAAGGATATTAGCTCGGATGATGTCGAATCTGTATGGGTGGAGCTGAGAAATACCAAGGGGCAGAAAACATTAGTGGGATTTGTATACAAACCCCCAAACAGTCATGCTGAGGTTGGGGATGGCATTAAACGGGAAATTAGAGATGCGTGCAATAAGGGCACAGCAGTTATCATGGGTGACTTTAATCTACATATAGATTGGGCTAATCAAATTAGTAACAATACTGTGGAAAATGAATTCCTTGAGTGTATACGGGATGGCTTCCTGGACCAATATGTCGAGGAACCAACTAGAGATCAGGCCATCTTAGACTGGGTATTATGTAATGAGAAAGGATTAATGAGCAATCCTGTTGTGCGAGGCCCCTTGGGGAGGAGCGATCATAATATGATAGAATTCTTCATTAAGATGGAGAGTGAAGTAGTAGTTGACTCAGAAACTTGGGCACTGAATTTCAATAAAGGAAACTGTGATGGTATGAGGCGCGAGTTGGCTAGGATGGATTGAGGAATGTTACTTCAAGGGTTGATGGTGGATAGGCAATTGCAAACATTTAAAGATCGCATGGATGAACTACAGAATTTCGTCATCCCTGTTTGGCATAAAAATAAAGCAAAAAAGGTGACTCAACCGTGGCTAACAAGGGAAATTAAGAATAGCATAAGATCCAAGGAGAGGACATATAAATTGGTCACAAAAAGCAGCAAACTTAAGGATTGGGAGCAGTTTAGGATTCAGCAAAGGAGGACAAAGGGATTAATTAAGAGGGGAAAATAGAGTATGAGAGTAAGCCTGCAGGGAACATAAAAACTGACTGTAAAAATTCCATAGATATGTGAAGAGAAAAAGATTGGTGAAGTCAAGCGTAGGAAGCTTGCAGTCAGAATCAGGGAAATTTATAATGGGGAACAAAGAAATGGCAGATCAATTAAATATATACTTTGGTTCTGTCTTCACAAAGGAGGACACAAATAAACTCTCAGAGATGTCGGGGAACATAGGGTCTAATAAGGGAGGAACTGAATGAAATCAGTATTTGAAGGGTAATTGACGTGACTGAAGGCCGATAAATCCCCAGGGCCTGATAATCTACATCCTAGGTTACTTCAGGAAGTGGCCCTAGAAATAGTCGATGCATTGCTGGTCATGTTCCAAAATTCTATAGACTGTGGAACAGTTCCCATGGATTGGAGGGTAGCTAATATAACTCCACTATATTAAAAAGCTGGGAGAGAGAAAACGGGGAATTATAGACCGGTAAGCTTGACATCGGTAGTGGGGAAAATGCTAGAGTCCATTATAAAAGATGTAATAGCAGAGCACTTGGAAAACAGTGACAGGATCGGACAAAGTCAACATGGATTTACAAAAGGTAAATCATGCTTGACTAATCTACTGGAATTTTTTGAGGATGTAACTGGTAGAATAGGTAAGGGAGAACCAGTGGATGTGGTGTATTTGGACTTTCAGAAGGCTTTCGATCAGATCCCGCATAAGAGATTAGCGTGCAAAGTTAAGGCACATGGGATTGGGGGCAAGGTATTGACTTGGATAGAGAACTGGTTGGCAGACAGGAAGCAAAGAGTTGGAATAAACGGGTCTTTTTCCGAGTGGCAGGCAGTGACTAGTGAGCGTTTGCAGGGATCGGTGCTAGGACCCCAGCTATTCACAGTATATATTAATAATCTAGATGAGGGAACTAGATGTAATATCTCCAAGTTTTCAGACGACACAAAGCTGGGTGGGTGTGTCTGCTGTGTGAGGAGGATGCAGAGAAACTCCAATATGATTTGCACAGGTTGGGTGATTGATCAGATGCATGGCAGATGCAGTATAATGTGGGTAAATACGAGGTTTTCCACTTTGGTGGCAAAAACAGGAAGACAGTTTATTATCTGAACGGCAATAGATTGGGAGAAGGGGAAGTGCAACGAGACCTGCGTGTCCTTGTGCACCAGTTGCTGAAGGTAAGCATGCAGGTGCAGCAGGCAGTTAAGAAGGCAAATGGTATGTTCGCCTTCACAGCGAGAGGATTCGAGGACAGGAGCAAGGATGTCTTGTTGCAGTTGCACAGAGCCTTGGTGAGACCACACCTTGAGTATTGTGTGCAGTTGTGGTCGTCTTATCTGAGGAAGGATGTTCTTGCCATGGAGGGAGTGCAGCGAAGATTCACCAGACTGATACCTGGGATGGCAGGAATGACGTATGAAGAGAGATTGTTTCGATTAGGCTTATAGTCGCTGGAGTTTAGAAGAATCAGAGGGGGTCTCATTGAAACTCATAAAAGTCTAACAGGACTAGACAGACTAGATGCAGGAAGGATGTTCCCGATGGCGGGGGAGTCCAAAACCAGGGGTCACAGTCTAAGGATAAGGGGTAAGCCATTTAGGACTGAGATGAGGAGGAATTTCGTCACCCAGAGAGTGGTGAACCTGTGAAATTCTCTACCACAGAAGGCAGTTGAGGCCAATTTATTAAATATATTCAAGAAGGAGTTAGTTATATTTCTTAAGGCTAAAGGGATCAAGGGTTATGGGGAGAAAGCAGGGACAGGGTTCTGAATTTGGATGATCAGCCATGATCGCATTGAATATCGGAGCAGGCTCGAGGGGCCGAATGGACTATTCCTGCTCCTATCTTCTATGTTTCTATGTTCTGCCTATCTAACCAAACCGTTTATATCGTCCTGGAGCCTGAGGCTGTCGTCCTCGCTTTTTACCACTCCACCAATTTTCGTGTCATCTGCGAACTTGCTGATCATACCGCCTACATTCATATCTGAATCATTAATGTACACTACAAACAGCAAAGGTCCCAGCACCGATCCCTGCGGTACACCACTGGACCCAGGCATCAAGTCACAAAAACATCCTTCGACCATCACACTCTGCCTCCTGCCACTAAACCAATTTTGGATCCAATGTGCCAAATTGCCCTGGATTCCATGGGCTCTTACCTTCTTGACCAGTCTTCCATGTGGGACGTTGTCAAAAGCCTTACTGAAGACCATGTAGACGACATCAACTGCACTACCCTCATCCAGAAACCTGGTCACTTCAATCAAATTGCTTAGAACTGATCTCCCCCTTCCAAAGCCATGCTGACGATCCTTGATCAATCCTTGCCTCTTCAAGTGTAGACTAACTCTGTCCCTCTGAATTTTTTCCAAGAATTTCCCTACCACTGATGTTAGGCTCAATGGCCTGTAATTTCCTGGTTTATCCCTACTAACCTTCTTGAACAATGGTACTATGTTGGCTGTTCTCCAGTCATCTGGCACCTCCCCTGTGGTCAGAGAGGTTCTGAAAATTTATGTCAGAGCCCCTGCAGTCTCCTCCCTTGCCTCACACTGCAGCCTGGGATACATCTCGTCTGGGCCTGGGGATTTATCCACTTTTATGCCCACTAAAACCGCAATACCTCCTCCCTCTCAATACTAATTTATTCAAGTATACCACAATCGCCTTGCCTGATTTCTATGCCTACATCGTCCATCTCCATAGTGAACACAAATGCAAAATATTCATTTAAAACCTCACCCACATCTTCTGGCTCTACACACAGATTACCACTTTGGTCCCTAATGGGCCCTACTCTTTCCCTGGTTATCCTCTTGCCCTTAATATACTTATAAAACACCTTGGGATTTTCCTTTTTTTAGCCCGCCAGTGTTTTTTTTCATGCCCCCTCTTCGCTCTCCTAATTTCTTTTTTAAGTACCCCCCTGCACTTTCTATACTCCTCTAGGGCTTCCACTGTTTCTAGTCCTTTGTATCTGCCTAATGCCTCTCTTTCTTTCCCAATCCATTCTTGTATATCCCTTGACATCCAGGATTCCCTGGGCTTGTTGGTCCCAACCTTGACTTTTACGGGAACATGTTGGTGTTGTACTCTCTCTATTTCCTTTCTGAAAGAGTACCACTGCTCTGATGTGGATTTTCCTACAAATAGCTGATCCTAGTCCACTTTAACCAGATCCTGCCTTATCATATTAAAATTGGCCTTCCCCCAATTTAGAACCATTATTCCGGTCCATCTTTGTCCTTTTCAATGACTACCTTAAATCTCACCGAATTATGGTCACTGTCACCAAAATGCTCTCCTACTAACACTTCTACCTCTTGCATGGCTGCATTCCCTAGAATTAGGTCCAGAACTGCCCCCTCTCTTGTAGCACTTTCTATATGTTGGCTCAAAAAGCTCTCCTGGATGCACTTTAACAATTCCGCACCTTCTAAGCCTTTCACACTCTGACTATCCCAGTTAATATTGGGGAAGTTGAAATCCCCTACTATTATTACCCTATTATTTAGAAACTTCTCTGAGATTTGCCTACATATCTGTTCTTCTATCTCCCCCTGACGGTTTGGGGCCCTGTAGTACACTCCCAGCAAAGTGCTTGCCCACTTTTTGGTTTTAAGTTCTACCCATATGGCCTCCTTAGAGGAACCTGCTAAGATATCATCCCTCATTACTGCAGTAATTGACTCCTTGATTAATATTGAGACACCCCCTCCTCTTTTACACCCCCTGTGTCTCGCCTGAAGATTCTATACCCCGGAATATTGAGCTGCCAGTCCTGCCCCTCCCTCAACCATGTATCTGTGATAGCAACAATATCATATCCCATGTGTTCATCAACACCTTCAATTCATCTGCCTTACTCGCAAGACTCCTTGCATTAAAATAAATGCCCACCAGGCTTGCCTTACATTCTTGTGCCGTTACATATTTGCTCTGCCTTCCAGGCTGACTTGTTTTTTCCTCTATATTTGGCTGTGCATCACCCCCTACTATAGCTCCACTCCGTATCCTATCCCTCTGCCAAGTTAGTTTAAACCGCACCCGCCTCCCGCCCCCCCCCCGCGCCAACAGCACTAGCAAACCTCCCCGGAAGGATGTTGATCCCGTTCCGGTTCAGGTGCAACCCGTCCAAATTGTACAGGTCCCACCTTCCCCAGAAGCAGACCCAGTGATCCAGGAAACGAAAGCCCTCCCTCCTGCACCAACTCTTTAGCCACGCATTCATCTGCTCTATCCTCCTATTCCTATATTCACTAGCAAGTGGCACCGGGAGTAAAACAGAGATTACAACCTTTGAGGTCCTGCTTTTTAATCTGCTACCTAGCTCCCTAAATTCTTGTTGCAGGACCTCATCCCTCTTTTTACCCATGTCGTTGGTACCAATGTGGATTACGACCTCTGACTGTTCGCCCTCCCCCTTCAGAATACCCTGCAGCCGTTCAGTGACATCCTTGAACCTGGCACCAGGCAGGCAACATACCATCCTGGAGTCACGTCTGCGGCCACAGAAACGTCTATCTGTTCCCCTTACGATAGAATCCCCTGTCACTATTGCTCTCCCGCTCTTTCCCCCCCCCACGCCTCCTGTGGTGCTGAGCCACTCGTACTGCCATGGACTTGGCTCTTGCTGCATTCCTCTGAGAAACCCTCTCCCCCATCAGTATCCAAAATGGAAAATCTATTGGAGAGGGAGATGGACCTTGGGGACTCCTGCACTGCCTTCCTAGTTCTTTTACACTGTCTGGCTGTCATCTATTTCCTATCTGCCTGTGCACTCTTTACCTGCGGTGTGACCACCTCGTTAAATGTTCTATCCACGAAGATCTCAGCTTTGCGGATGCTCCACAGTGACTCCAGTCGCAGCTCCAGCTCCGAAACGCGGTTTTCGAGTAGCTGCAGCTGGAGACACTTCCTGCACATGTGTCCGCCCTGGACACCTAAAGTGTCCCTGACTTCCAACATAGCACAGGAGGAGCACTCCACGCTGCCGAGCTGCCCTGCCATGTCCTACCAATAATTTACTCCCTTTAAATTAAAGAATATTAAATACACTAGGTACCTTACTTCCCTTTAAGCACTACTTGCTCTAAACTCGAGACCTTACTTTTATTTTAACGACTGGACTGTAGAAATACTGACCGGGTCTTGGAAGCTGACAAAGACAGAAAAAGAAAGGAACACATCCCTCCCTGAACTCCCTCACTCACCAAACTCGCAACTTAACACTCGGATCCAAGCTGCACTCCATGACAAACTGCACTCAAGCCAGCACTGAGGGAGTGCTGCATTGTTGGAGGGGCAGTACTGAGGGAGTGCATCTCTGTCAGAGGGGCAGTACTGAGGGAGCACTGCACTGTCAGAGGGGCAGTACTGAGGGAGCGCATCACTGTCAGAGGGGCAGTACTGAGGGAGTGCATCACTGTCAGAGGGACAGTACTGAGGGAGCGCAAAACTGTCAGAGGGGCAGTACTGAGGGAGCGCATCACTGTCAGAGGGGCAGTACTGAGGGAGCGCATCACTGTCAGAGGGGCAATACTGAGGGAGCACATCTCTGTCAGAGGGACAGTACTGAGGGAGCGCATCACTGTCAGAGTGGCAGTACTGAGGGAGCACTGCCCTGTCAGAGGGGCAGTACTGAGGGAGCACTGCCCTGTCAGAGGGGCCGTACTGAGGGAGCACTGCACTGTCAGAGGGGCAGTACTGAGGGAGCACTGCACTGTCAGAGGGGCAGTACTGAGGGAGCACTGCACTGTCAGAGGGGCAGTACTGAGGGAGCGCTGCACTGTCAGAGGGGCAGTACTGAGGGAGCACTGCACTGTCAGAGGGGCAGTACTAAGGGAGCGCATCACTGTCAGAGGGGCAGTACTGAGGGAGCACTGCACTGTCAGAGGGGCAGTACTGAGGGAGCACTGCACTGTCAGAGGGGCAGTACTGAGGGAGCACTGCACTGTCAGATAGGTAGGTTGGTGAGGACGTGGTCAAGCAGGCTATTCTCTCATCTTGGGTCTCCCACCACCTGCCGCAATCCCAGTCTGGCAGCTGTGTTCTTCAGGACTCGGTTAATGATGGTACTTCCGAGCCACTCTTGTTGATGGACATTGAAGTTTCCCCCTCCCGACCCAGAGTATAATTTGCGCCTTTTCTGCTCTCGGTGCTCCCATCAACTGGTGTTCAGCATGACGATGTGCCGATTCATCAGCTGAGGGAGGGCGGTAGGTGGTAATCGGCAGGAAGTTATCTTGCCCATGTCTGAGTGGAAGCCATCAGACTTCATTATATCCTCAGGCAATGTTGAGGACTCGCAGGGTTTCTCCCTCCCGATTGTATACCCCTGTGTCCCAATATCTGGTGGGTCAGTGCAGACCCTGGAATGGTGATGGAGGGTTTGAGAATGTTGACTGACAGGTATGTTTCTGTGAGTATGATTATGCGAGAATTTAATGTTTCCAGAGTGTTTACTGGAGTATTGAGGTGCATACAGCGTATTTATCTCGTTGGTTAATATTTTAAGTGTTTTTCCTTTTATCCCTTCGTTTTAATCCTCTGCTCCTTTTAATTATTCTTCCCCTCGGTCAAACACGATGACATGTTTGTCTGGGTAAAGTCACTCTTCTTCTTCTTCTTCCATTTTCAGGCAAAAGAGAAATGGACTGAGAATGAAATTCCTAAACTGAGGTGGGAGCAGTGTAATCTAGGCGGCCCTGGGAATCACATTCCTGGACTGAGGTGGGAGCAGTGTAATCTAGGCAGCCCTGGGAATGAAATTCCTGGACTGAGGTGGGAGCAGTGTAATCTAGGCAGCCCTGGGAATGAAATTCCTGGATTGAGGTAGGAGCAGTGTAATCTAGGCAGTCCTGGGAATGAAGTGCCTGGACTGAGGTGGGAGCAGTGTAATCTAGTCTGTCCCGCGGATGAAATTCCTGGACTGAGGTGGGAGCAGTGTAATCTAGGCGGCCCTGGGAATGAAATTCCTGGACTGAGGCGGGAGCAGTGTAATCTAGACTCTCCCGGGAATGAAATTCCTGGATTGAGGTGGGAGCAGTGTAATCTAGGCAGCCCAGGGAATAAAATTCCTGGATTGAGGTGGGAGCAGTGGAATCTAGGCAGCCCTGGGAATGAAATTCCTGGATTGAGGTAGGAGCAGTGTAATCTAGGCAGTCCTGGGAATGAAGTGCCTGGCCTGAGGCGGGATCAGTGTAATCTAGGCTGTGCCTGGAAATGAAATTACTGGATTGAGGTGGGAGCAGTGTAATCTAGGCAGTCCTGGGAATGAAATTCCTGGATTGAGGTGGGACCAGTGTAATCTAGGCTGTGCCTGGAAATGAAATTACTGGATTGAGGTGGGAGCACTGTAATCTCGGCAGCCCTGGGAATGAAATTCCTGGATTGAGGCGGGAGCAGTGTAATCTAGGCTGTGCCTGGGAATTAAATTCCTGGACTGAGGCGGGAGCAGTGTAATCTAGGCTGTCCTGGGAATGAAATTCCTGGATTGAGGTGGGAGCAGTGTAATCTAGGCTGTGCCTGGGAATTAAATTCCTGGACTGAGGCGGGAGCAGTGTAATCTAGGCTGTCCTGGGAATGAAATTCCTGGATTGAGGCAGGAGCAGTGTAATCTGGGCTGTCCTGGGAATGAAATTCCTGGATTGAGGTGGGAGCAGTGTAATCTAGGCTGTGCCTGGGAATGAAATTCCTGGAATGAGGTGGGAGCAGTGTAATCTAGGCTGTTCTGGGAATGAAATTCCTGGATTGAGGCGGGAGCGGTGTAATCTAGGCTGTCCTGGGAATGAAATTCCTGGATTGAGGTGGGAGCAGTGTAATCTAGGCTGTCCTGGGAATGAAATTCCTGGATTGAGGTGGGAGCAGTGTAATCTAGGCTGTGCCTGGGAATGAAATTCCTGGAATGAGGTGGGAGCAGTGTAATCTAGGCAGCCCTGGGAATGATATTCCTGGAATGAGGTGGGAGCAGTGTAATCTAGGCTGCCCTGGGAATGAAATTCCTGGATTGAGGTGGGAGCAGTGTAATCTAGGCAGCCCTGGGAATGAAATTCCTGGATTGAGGTGGGAGCAGTGTAATCTAGACAGCCCTGGGAATGAAATTCCTGGATTGAGGTGGGAGCAGTGTAATCTAGGCAGCCCTGGGAATGAAATTCCTGGATTGAGGTGGAAGCAGTGTAATCTAGGCAGCCCTGGGAATCACATTCCTGGATTGAGGTGGGAGCAGTGTAATCTAGGCAGCCCTGGGAATGATATTCCTGGATTGAGGTGGAAGCAGTGTAATCTAGGCAGCCCTGGGAATGAAATTCCTGGATTGAGGTGGGAGCAGTGTAATCTAGACAGCCCTGGGAATCACATTCCTGGATTGAGGTGGGAGCAGTGTAATCTAGGCAGCCCTGGGAATGATATTCCTGGATTGAGGTGGAAGCAGTGTAATCTAGGCAGCCCTGGGAATCACATTCCTGGATTGAGGTGGGAGCAGTGTAATCTAGGCAGCCCTGGGAATCACATTCCTGGATTGAGGCGGGAGCAGTGTAATCTAGGCAGCCCTGGGAATGATATTCCTGGAATGAGGTGGGAGCAGTGTAATCTAGACAGCCCTGGGAATCACATTCCTGGATTGAGGCGGGAGCAGTGTAATCTAAGCAGCCCTGGGAATCACATTCCTGGATTGAGGTGGGAGCAGTGTAATGGTACCTCTATTGTTTCTTAACTGTAACCAAATAGATTCTGTCCTTGACCCCTCGAAGACATCCTCTTTCTCCAGCACTTATATTCTCCTTAATCAATATTGCTAATCCACCTCCTTTCTTTCCTTCCCTATCTTTCCCGAACATCTTATATCCAGGTATATTTAGTACCCAATCCTACCCTTTTTGAGCCAGGTCTCTGTTATCATCACGACATCATTTTCCTATGTGGCTATTTGCGCCTGCAGCTCACCCACCTTATTGACCACGCTTTGTGCGTTTACACACATGCTCTGTAAACCCATCTGACAGTGTCAGCTGTGGCTCAGTAGGTAGCACACTCGCCTCTCAGTCAGAGGTTGTGGGTTCCAAGCTCCAGGGACTTGAGACCATAAATCTAGGCTGACTCTCCAGTGCAGTACTGAGGGAGTGCTGCACTGTTGGAGGTGCCGTCTTTCGGATGAGATGTTAAACTGCTCTCTCAGGTGGACGTAAAAGATCCCGTTGCACTAGTTCGATGAAGAGTAGTGAAGTTATCCCCGGTGTCCTGGCCAATAATTATCGCTCAATCAACATAACAAAAACTATTAATCTGGGCATTATAACATTGCTGTTTGTGGGAGCTTGCTGTGCGCAAATTGGCTGCGGTGTTTCTCACCTTACAACAGTGACTACACTCCAAAAGTATTCATTGGCTGTAAAACGCTTCGAGACGTCCGGTGGTCGTGAAAGACGCGATATAAATGTAAGTCTTTCTTTCTCTTTTATCTTAGACCTTACAATAGCAAAATACTGCGGATGCTGGAAATCTGAAATAACAACAGAAAATGCTGGAAACACTCAGCAATTCAGGCAGCATCCGTGGGGAGAGAAACAGAGTTAGCGTTTCAGGTCTGTGACCCTTCGACATAACTGGAAAAAGTTAGAAATGTAACAGATTGTAAGCAGGTGTAGGGGAAGGGAAAGGCGGGGGGAGGAATGAACAAAAGAGATGGTCTGTGATAGGGTGGAAGGCAGGAGAGGTTAAATGTTGCAAATGGGAATGGCAGAATCATTGGCTGTAAAACGCTTCTATAGGCCACCAACTGGTGGGAAGGAAATACAGGAGCAAATTTGCAGGGAAATTGCAGAGGTGGAAGAAATATAGAGTGTTAATAATGGGGGACTTCAGTTATCCTAATATAGACTGAGATAGTAATCGTATAAAGGGAAGAGAGGGGAAAGAATTTCCTTAGTGAGTTTAAGAGAACTTTCTTGATTGGTGCATTTCTGGCCCAAAGAGGAAGGAGGCATTGCTGGATCTGGTTCTGGGGAATGAGGTAGGTGAAGTGGAGAAGATTTCAGTAAGGGAGCGCACAGGGAACGGTGATCGCAGTATCATGAGGTTTATATTAGCTATGGAAAAGGACAAGGAGCAATCTAGAGTAAAAATACTTCATTGGGGGAGGGCCAATTTCAGTGGGTTAAGAACGGAGCTGGCTTGGGTAAAAGGAATCAAAGATTGGCAGGCAAAACTGTCATCGAACAATGGGCTGCCTTTAAAGAAGAGATGATTCAGGTACAATCGAGGTACATTCACACGAGGGGGAAAGGTAGGGCAACCAAAGCCAGAGCTCCCTGGATGACGAAAGAGATAGTGGAAGATGGAGAGTAAGAGGAAACAGAGAAATGGGACGTATGACAGATGTCAAGTTCAGAATACAAGTGAGAACCAGGCTGAATATAGAAAGTTCAAAGAGGAAGTGAAAAAGGAAATAAGAGGGGCAAAGAGAGAATATTAGAATAGATTGGCAGCTAACATAAAATGGAATCCAAAAGTCTTCTTTCGGCAAATAAATATTAAACGGGCAGTAAGAGGTGGGGTGGGGCTGATTAAGGGCCAAAAAGGAGACATACGAATGGAGGCAGAGGGCATGGCTGAGATAGTAAATAAATACTTTGCATCTGTCTTTAGCAAGGAAGAAGCTGCTGCCAAAGTCACAGTGAAAGAGGAGGTAGTTGAGTAAAGTGTTGTAGTGACTCTGGTTCAATGAGTCTGTTTGTTCAATGACTGTAATTAATGCCAGTTGCAGTGAGGCCTAATGATGTCACTCGGGGATTTCCCTCTGCTCTAAATAAGGAGCTCCCTTCACTGTGTCACCTCATACAGTCAGCGCGCTGCCCCCAGCACAAAGACCACCAGACACTCACAGAAGTGAAGGCATAGATTGGGATGAAATGTTTAGGATATTAGGAATATGTTATGACATACAAAATATGTACTATCCCCTCCTCACTGCTGTCGGCGTTTCTAGGAAGGATCTATGTCCAGTTATTAATTTAAAATAATGGAGAGGCCCAGATAAAGAGCTAGGGGCTTGAGCGACGAGGCTTTGGTGGCTCTGGTTGGTGCTGTGGAACGGCGATGGGCAGTGTTGTTCCCTGTGAGGCACAGGAGGCCATCGCCCCGGGAGTTTAGAAGAGTGTGGAGGGAGGTGGCTCAGCACATCTCCCCAAGGGCCCTGGTGCCCAGGACCCACACCCAATGTCAGAAGAAGTTCAACGAGCTCACTCAGGTGGTCAGGGTGAGTACCTTCTTTTCCAAACCTCTACATCCCTCCATCTCAACTTCACTCTGTGCCCAGAGGGTTGACAAACCCAAATGCCCAACACTCATTCAAACCTATGGCCATTTCATAAAACACACATCCACATCCCACACCTTGCACACATTAACCGCTATTCAACAAGATACACTACAGCAACTCACCAAGGCTTCTTCGGCAGCATCTCCCAAACCCACGACCTCTTCCACCAAGAAGGACAAGGGCAGGCGCATGGGAACACCACCGCCTTCAAGTTCCCCTCCAAGTCACACACCATTCTGACTTAGAAGTATATTGCCGATCCTTCATCATCGCTGGGTCAAAATCCTGTAACTCCCTACTTAACAGCAATGTGGGAGTACCTTCACCACACAGACTGCAGCGGTTCAAGAAGGCAGCTCACCACCACCTTCTCAAAGGCAACTAGGGATGGGCAATAAATGCTAGCCATGCTAGCGAAGCCCACATCCCATAAACGAATAAAAATATACTATGGGAGGCACATCTGCCAAACACATGATTGCACACAGTACTGGCTATTCAACTATGATAGGCACGTCTGAAAACACATGGCTGCACACAGTAATGGCTATTCAACTATGGGAGGCATGTCTGCCAAACACATGGCTGCACATAGTAATGGCTATTCAACTATGATAGGCATATCTGCCAAACACATGGCTGCTCACAGTAATGGCTATTCAACTATGATAGGCACCTCTGCCAAACACATGTCTGCACACAGTAATGGCTATTCAACTATAATAGGCACCTCTGCCAAACACATGTCTGCACACAGTAATGGCTATTCAACTATG
This sequence comes from Squalus acanthias, assembly GCA_030390025.1. NCBI lineage: Eukaryota > Metazoa > Chordata > Chondrichthyes > Squaliformes > Squalidae > Squalus > Squalus acanthias. The sequence continues at coordinate 5,847,515 of JASTWF010000034.1, read as the reverse complement.
GGAGGCAAATCTGCCAAGCACATGTCTGCACACAGTAATGGCTATTCAACTATAATAGGCACATCTGCCAAACACATGGCTGCATACAGTAACGGCTATTCAACTATGATAGGCACATCTGCCAAACACATGGCTGCACACAGTAATGGCTATTCAACTATGATAGGCAACTCTGCCAAACACATGTCTGCACACAGTAATGGCTATTCAACTATGATAGGCACCTCTGCCAAACACATGTCTGCACACAGTAATGGCTATTCAACTATAATAGGCACATCTGCCAAACACATGGCTGCACACAGTAATGGCTATTCAACTATGATAGGCATATCTGCCAAACACATGGCTGCACACAGTAATGGCTCTTCAACTATGTAAGGCATCTCTGCCAAACACATGTCTGCACACAGTAATGGCTATTCAACTTAGATAGGCACATCTGCCAAACACATGTCTGCACACAGTAATGGCTATTCAACTAAGATAGGCACATCTGCAAACACATGTCTGCACACAGTAATGGCTATTCAACTATAATAGGCACCTCTGCCAAACACATGTCTGCACACAGTAATGGCTATTCAACTATGGTAGGCACCTCTGCCAAACACATGTCTGCACACAGTAATGGCTATTCAAATATGGTAGGCACCTCTGCCAAACACATGTCTGCACACAGTAATGGCTATTCAACTATGGTAGACACCTCTGCCAAACACATGGCTGCACACAGTAATGGCTATTCAACTATGGTACGCACCTCTGCCAAACTCATGGCTGCGCACAGTAATGGCTATTCAACTATGGTAGGCACCTCTGCCAAACACATGGCTGCACACAGTAATGGCTATTCAACTATGGTAGGCACCTCTGCCAAACACATGGCTGCACACAGTACTGGCTATTCAACTATGTAGGCACCTCTGCCAAACACATGTCTGCACACAGTAATGGCTATTCAACTATGATAGGCACCTCTGCCAAACACATGGCTGCACACAGTGATGGCTATTCATCTATTTGTTGACAGTTTTCCCGCTCATCTCCATGTTGTGAGAACGAGTTTTGTTAGTTCATGAATTGTTGTGTTTGTTTCAATTTGTTTGTCCTGAATAAATGACACTGAGTTGGTAACACAACTAATTTTTTTAATTGTTACTTTACATCTTTTCTGATTTGACTCATTGCAGCTTTGTCCAGCAACAGGGTGTGCGGGATGCTTTCAATGATGTGCTTCTTCATCACAGAAGCCATCTTCTCAGTAAGGGGTTAGAATCGGTGACTTATGAGCCGTTCACGGACGGCCCTTTCAGTGGAAACATTGTACACCTCCCTCCCACGTTGGTGCTGCTGATTCTCCTCTTCATCCTCCTGCTACTCATCCTCCTCCTCCTCTCCCCCTTCCTCCTCCTCCTAGGTGGTGCAACAATCCCTAGTGGCAATGGCTGCGTCCTCATGATTGCAATGTTATAAAGCATGCAGCACACAACAATCAAGAGGGAGACTCGCTCGGGAGAGTATTGCAGGGCTCCTCCTGAGTGATCAAAAATCGGAACCGTTGTTTCAAGACGCCGAACGCCTGCTCTATCATGTTCCTGGTGGCGCTATGGCTCTCATTGTATTGCAGTTCGACAGGGGTGTTGGGGTTATGGATCGGTGTCATCAGCCAGACGCAGAGTAGATAAACCTTGTCTCCGAGGAGCCATCCACTAGGTTGACACGGTGGTTGGAAGATGTGTGCAACACCGGTCTGGCGCAGAATAAAAGCATTGTCGCTGCTGCCAGGATAGCGGGCATTGACGGCGAGTATGAGCTGTCTGTGGTCACACACCCTCTGGTCGCGTTTGCCACTCTCTCTCTCTCTCTGTGCCTCAGCTGTCTCCGAAGGTGAAGCTGGACGATTACGCCCCAAGTTAGTGCAGCCCCCATCGAAGCTTCTTAATATCGTTAGAAGCTGAAATAAAAATGAACCTCCAAATTGGTGCTCACGACCCAAAACTCCTTCGGTGAGTGTCGAATCTCTCCAGACGTGTTCAACCTGAATGTAACAAAAATTTCGCCAACAAGAAACGGCAGGAGGAAACCGCCTTTAAATAGCGCTCCCCCAGCCCCTTCCTGACCTGAAAACATTCCCCATCTACGTGTCGTTCCTAGCGGCAGGGGCTGAGGCAGGGCACGCGACTCAATTTTCAGTCCGGGGCGCTACCAGGGCATTGCACGCTCGACTGATGTCACGATCTGCAGGCGCAGGAGATCGTGGCGGCAGTGTTTAGTGCCAGCGCAAAATGACTGGTTAATTTTGTGAGCGGCGCTAAAATAGCCGCACTCGTGAGCTAAGCCCCTATCGCCCCGTTACCCCTCCTCCCCCGAAGGAGCTCAGGGGAGGTGCTGACAAACCCACTTTTCCCCCCATGATTATCTGTGTTTCTCTCTCTGTCGTTCCCCATCCCATCCGCGCTGCTGTCAGCTATTGATACTGAAGCTGATTTCGTGTTACCAAGATTCAAATGTTCAACTCAAGTAAATTTATTGGTGGTGACTCTTTATTGAACGAATTTCAGTCTGCTACCGACACTGAACATTTGTATCAGGTCAGAAGAATGCTGTCTTGGTTTAGGAGACTTTTCACCTAATGGCGAAAGGCCATCGACCTGAAACGTTAACTCTGTCTCTCTCTCTCTCTCCACAGATGCTGTCTGACCCGCTGAGTATTTCCATCATTTTCTGTTTTCATTTCAGATTTCCAGTATCCGCAGTATTTTGCTTTTGTTTTCACCTAATGCTCGGTATGGTTACTTACAGAGTCAAAGGAACAAATCCTGGCAGATCACATCCACATCTTTAAAAGTCTGAAGTATCCGCTAATCATTCAGTTCCAATCAGTGTCTCCTTTCCCACCCTCTCCAGTTCTGCATTATTGGCACTGCTTCTGATGGTTAAAGTAGGATTAAACGGATAAATTACATTCTCACAAAACGTTAATTCAGCCAGATTTCAATACATTTCTTTCTGATCATTGTTTTGAATTTACAATTGGATCCCATGCCCGTCTGTCACAGTTCAGTGGATCTCTCAGTGAGACCCAGAGTGATTCTCTATTGCCTCCTGCTGTACTTCAGGATAAACAATCCCAGCTGATTGTAACTGAAGTACTGAGGATAAGAAAATCCTTTGATACCTTCTCGTCTAATATTCTCTGCACAGGTTGGAAACAACAGGTGAAAAAGTATAAGGATAAATCTCTTCCATTTGTGTTCAGATACTTTACAACAGCATTTGGCGGCACTTTGCCAGTAGGTTAAGTCGTCTGATTTCGATGCTGAAAAATGCATTTAGTGGGACATTACCTGGTCAATCATCATTATTTATTTAATTCAGAGTCCATTATTTGCAATGTTACTTGGCAAATCTTCCTTTCAATAAGCTAGAATTTGTGTATTTCAACAAAAATGCAGAAATCTCTATCTTCAAAACATATCTGACAGCCCAGTTTTCTTCATAACTGCAGTACACTTGTATTTAGTATCTTAGCATTGTCATATTACATCCGTACATTTTACATACAATTGCCTGTAATTATTGCATGCCAAGGTTGCAGTTTCTATATTTTGCTGTTGCATTAATTTTCAGTTCTAAATAGAATGGATATTCTGACCAAGAGCAGGAATCCAAGCGGGATTTCCCCCTCCCGAACACAGGGGCACAGAAGCGAACTGCACCGCTCCAAATGCTGACTGAACCCGGGACACGAAGGCTTCCTGAGAGGGTCTGGTCCTTTGTGTCCCTGGTACCTCGGGCGGTGCTTTTGTCTGCTGGGCTAAATGTAGATCGATCATTTAATCTCTCCTTGATCAAACATCTGTTACTTTCATATTGTGTTTATTCCCATTTCAGTTACTGATTCCACAATGTATTCCCGATTATTCTTACAATAAGCCCTGTATTCAGCTCCACAGGTAATAGGATTAGATTATATCATTCAATGTCGGTAATGAGTTGCAGATTTCACCCCGAATTCCATCAAACTGCTGCTTTTGCTCCCAGCCTGATGAATAATTTCCCTGTTTATTTCCCTTCCACACAGTTAACTTAGTGACGATTGTGATCCTGTCTCGGGGAAAGTGTGGACTCTCCAAATGTGTCACTCGCTACCTGGTGGCCATGGCAGCGGCGGATCTACTGGTCGTCATCCTCGACCTGATATTGAGGCACATTCCGATTGTCTATAGGGAACAGTTTATTTTCGTGCGGTTCATCCGCGTGTGTAATATCCACGCCGTCCTGCTGTTCGCAGCCTCAGACTGTTCTGTCTGGTTCACCGTCACTTTCACCTTTGATCGATTTGTGGCCATTTGTTGCCAGAAGCTGAAAACTAAACATTGCACCGAGAAAACGGCGGCTGTGGTTCTGGGAACAGTGACTGTGCTGAGCGGTTTAAAGAACATTTTCTGGCATTTTATGTTCACAGATCAGTATGGGCTTCAGAACAAGCCCTGGTTTTGTGAGGTCACAATGGATGTTCAGTATTCACTGGTCTGGGGATCAATCGAGCTCCTTCATTATATTCTCACCCCGTGTGTCCCATTTGTGGTGATTGTGCTGCTCAATGCTGTCACCGTCAGACACATTTTAGTGGCCAGCAGAGCCCGCAGTAGACTCCGGGGTCCCAGCAGTGGGGAGAGTCCCAGAGACCCAGAGATGGAGAGCCGCAGGAAATCCATCATTTTACTGCTTGTTATCTCCGGAAATTTCATCCTGTTATGGGCAGTGTTTATGGTGTATTCTACATGGAGCCGGATGTGGTGGTTGGGGTATTCTTCTGTACTTCTACCTGATTATGTATTGGAACTGGGATTCATGCTGCAGCTGCTGAGTTGCTGCACAAACACTGGGATTTACGCCGTGACCCAGACTAAGTTCAGAGAGCAGTTGAAGAATGTGGGGAAATATCCTTTTACTCTGATTGTAAAATTCATTAAAGGATGAGAAGAAGCAGAGACTTTGCAGCCCAAGAGTTGACAGTTCCCTGGGCCTGATAATGTGGCCTCCCGCACAAAGATGGCGGCTCCAGGGCCCCGCACAAAGATGGCGGCTCTGGGGCCCCGCACAAAGATAATGGCTCTGGGGCCCCGCACAAAGATGGCGGCTCTGGGGCCCCGCACAAAGATGGCGGCTCTGGGGCCCCGCAAAAGATGGCGGCTCTGGGTCCCCGCACAAGGATTGCGGCTCTGGGGCCCCGCACAAAGATGGTGGCTCTGGGTCCCCGCACAAAGATGGTGGCTCTGCGGCCCCGCACAAAGATGGTGGCTCTGGGGCACCGCACAAAGATGGCGGCTCTGGATCTCCGCACAAAGATGGCGGCTCTGGGTCCCCGCACAAGGATTGCGGCTCTGGGGCCCCGCACAAAGATGGTGGCTCTGGGGCCCCGCACAAAGATGGTGGCTCTGAGGCCCCGCACAGAGATGGTGGCTCTGGGGCCCCGCACAGAGATGGTGGCTCTGGGGCCCTGCACAAAGATGGCGGCTCTGGGTCCCCGCACAAGCATTGCGGCTCTGGGTCCCGCACAAAGATGGTGGCTCTGGGGCCCCGCACAAAGATGGCGGCAGTCACTCGGGGTCTTTCCCTGGCGGCGGGAGGCGAGTGTCCGGATGGCCAGAGCAGTTGGAGTCCAAGTTACTGTGAGAGCGGGCGGCGAGGCGGAGCAGCCTGGCCCGGCACGGCCCACAGGACCCCGAGCAGCCCAGCCCGGGGAGGAGATGGCCCGGCCCCAGGATTTTATTAGTCATTATAACACTTTAAATCATTACACCACTTTACAGATCTTTTAAAACACTTTATAAATCATTATGACCATTCATAAAACATTATGACGATTTTTCAATCATTATGACACTTAATAAATCATTTTTATAATTAATTCTTGGGATGTGGGTGTCGCTGACAAGGCCAGCATTTATTGCCCATCCCTAATTGCCCTTGAGCGGGTGGTGATGAGCCGCCTGAGACAAGCGAGTGTCTTGTGGGCCATTTCAGAGGCCAGGTAAGAGTCAACCACATTGAAGTGGGTCTGGAGTCACATTTCAACCGGACCAGGCAAGGGCGGCGGATTTCCTTCCCGAAAGGCCATTAGTGAACCAGGTGGGTTTCTTATGACAATCTGGTACTTTTATGGTCACCATTATTGACACAAGCTTTTCATTCCAGATTTGTTTAATTAATCAAATTCAAATTCCCGCAGCTGGTGGGATTTGAGCACATGTCTCTGGATCATTTGTCGAGTTATCTGGTTTACTAGTCCAGCAACATAACCACTATGCTACCGTACCCTTCAAAAATATAACCGTTCTTTCATCGTCACTGGTTCAAAATGCTGAAATTCCTTCCACAACACTATTGTGGGAGCACCATCACCACGCGGACTGCAGCGGCTCAAGATGAAGGCCCACCATTTTCTCATGGGTAACTAGGGATGGGCAAGTGATACTAACCTTGACAGCATCACCCCTAGCCTGAGAACAAATACATAGAAATAATAAAATAGGATTCAAATCAATGATTTTATAATTCATTGATTGAAACCAGATGAGGCCTGTGATCAGAGCGGGGCGTCAAGTACGCTAAGCAAATTGTCAACACCACTTGGATCACCAATTCTATCGTTGTATGATTGATACTTGTCACACTTTCCCAATTTCCCAATCATTACAAAATGTGCTTGATAAATATCACATATTACCAAAATTGAAGCCCAGGGGATTAAAGTGGCAGTGACAACAGTCTGTCAGCAATCGGTCAACAATCGGTCTGTTACAGTGAGAGGTTTGGAATATGTAAGAGAGGATTAAAGTAAGGGGTATATCAGAGTGGTACAGAGAGGTGTGTGAGGTATATAAGTGTGGTACTGTACGGATGTGTGGGGTATATCAGAGTGTTGTAGTCAGGGGAGTGGGTTTACATCAGAGTGTTACAGTGAGGGGTGTTGGGTATATCTATATTTACATTGAAGGATGTATGGGGTATATCAGAGTGTTGTAGTCAGCGGAGTGGGTTTACATCAAAGTGCTACAGTGAGCGGTGTTGGGTATATCAGAGTGTTACAGTTAGAGGTGTGGTGTATAACAGAGTGTTACAATCAGGGGTGTGGGTTTATATCAGTGTTTTACATTGAGGGGTGTCGGGTATATCAGAGGGGGAGTAGTCAGGACACTAGGGGGGGAGGGGGGAGTAGTCGGGACACTAGGGGGGGAGGGGGAGTAGTCGGGACACTAGGGGGGAAGGGGAGTAGTCAGGACACTCGGGGGGAGGGGGAGTAGTCAGGACACTAGGGGGGAGTAGACAGGACACTAGGGGGGAGTGGGAGTAGACAGGACACTAGGGCGGGAGGGGTAGCCAGGACACTAGGGGGGGAGGGGGAGTAGTCAGGACGCTAGGGGGGGAGGGGGAGTAGTCAGGACACTAGGGGGGGAGGGGGAGTAGTCAGGACACTAGGGGAGGTAGAGTAGTCAGGACACTAGGGGGGAGGGGGAGTAGTCAGGACACTAGGGAGGAGGGGGGAGTAGACAGGACACTAGGGCGGGAGGGGGGAGTAGCCAGGACAATAGGGGGGAGGGGGAGTAGACAGGACACTAGGGCGGGAGGGGTAGCCAGGACACTAGGGGGGGAGGGGGAGTAGTCAGGACACTAGATGGGGAGGGGGAGTAGTCAGGACACTAGGGGGTAGGGGGGAGTAGTCAGGACACTAGGGGGG
>JASTWF010000034.1:5775613-5839265 GCA_030390025.1 Squalus acanthias | reverse complement strand
CCCCCTAGTGTCCTGGCTACCCCTCCCGCCCTAGTGTCCTGACTGCTCCCCCCTCCTCCTCCCCCCTAGTGTCCTGACTACTCCCCCTCCCCCCTAGTGTCCTGGCTACCCCTCCCGCCCTAGTGTCCTGACTACTCCCCCTCCCCCCCTAGTGTCCTGACTACTCCCCCTCCCCCCCTAGTGTCCTGACTGCTCCCCCCTCCCCCTCCCCCCTAGTGTCCTGACTACTCCCCCTCCCCCCTAGTGTCCTGGCTACCCCTCCCGCCCTAGTGTCCTGACTACTCCCCCTCCCCCCCCTCGTGTCCTGACTACTCCCCCTCCCCCCTAGTGTCCTGACTACTCCCCCTCCTCCCTAATGTCCTGACTACTCCCCCTCCCGTAGTGTCCTGACATCTCCCCCTCCCCCCCTAGTGTCCTGACTACTACCCCTACCCCCCTAGTGTCCTGACTACTCCCCCTCCCCCCCTAGTGTCCTGACTACTCCCCCTCCTCCCCTAGTGTCCTGACTACTCGCCCTCCCCCCCTAGTTTCCTGACTACTCCCCCTCCCCATCTAGTGTCCTGACTACTCCCCCTCCCCCCCTAGTGTCCTGGCTACCCCTCCCGCCCTAGTGTCCTGTCTACTCCCCCTCCCCCATATTGTCCTGACTACTCCCCCTCCCCCCTAGTGTCCTGACTACTCTACCTCCCCTAGTGTCCTGACTACTCCCCCTCCCCCCCTAGTGTCCTGACTACTCCCCCTCCCCCCCTAGCGTCCTGACTACTCCCCCTCCCCCACTAGTGTCCTGGCTAACCCTCCCGCCCTAGTGTCCTGTCTACTCCCACTCCCCCCCTAGTGTCCTGTCTACTCCCCCCTCCCCCCCTAGTGTCCTGACTACTCCCCCTCCCCCCGAGTGTCCTGACTACTCCCCTTCCCCCCTAGTGTCCCGACTACTCCCCCTCCCCCCCTAGTGTCCCGACTACTCCCCCCTCCCCCGCTAGTGTCCTGACTACTCCCCCTCTGATATACCCGACACCCCTCAATGTAAAACACTGATATAAAGCCACACCCCTGATTGTAACACTCTGTTACACACCACACCTCTAACTGTAACACTCTGATATACCCAACACCGCTCACTGTAGCACTTTGATGTAAACCCACTCCGCTGACTACAACACTCTGATATACCCCATACATCCTTCAATGTAAATATAGATATACCCAACACCCCTCACTGTAACACTCTGATGTAAACCCACTCCCCTGACTACAACACTCTGATATACCCCACACATCCTTACAGTACCACACTGATATACCTCACACACCTCTCTGTACCACTCTGATATACCCCTTACTTTAATCCTCTCTTACATATTCCAAACCTCTCACTGTAACAGACCGATTGTTGACCGATTGCTGACAGACTGTTGTCACTGCCACTTTAATCCCCTGGGCTTCAATTTTGGTAATATGTGATATTTATCAAGCACATTTTGTAATGATTGGGAAATTGGGAAAGTGTGACAAGTATCAATCATACAACGATAGAATTGGTGATCCAAGTGGTGTTGACAATTTGCTTAGCGTACTTGACGCCTCGCTCTGATCACAGGCCTCATCTGGTTTCAATCAATGAATTATAAAATCATTGATTTGAATCCTATTTTATTATTTCTATGTATTTGTTCTCAGGCTAGGGGTGATGCTGTCAAGGTTAGTATCACTTGCCCATCCCTAGTTACCCATGAGAAAATGGTGGGCCTTCATCTTGAGCCGCTGCAGTCCGCGTGGTGATGGTGCTCCCACAATAGTGTTGTGGAAGGAATTTCAGCATTTTGAACCAGTGACGATGAAAGAACGGTGATATTTTTGAAGGGTACGGTAGCATAGTGGTTATGTTGCTGGACTAGTAAACCAGATAACTCGAGAAATGATCCAGAGACATGTGCTCAAATCCCACCAGCTGCGGGAATTTGAATTTGATTAATTAAACAAATCTGGAATGAAAAGCTTGTGTCAATAATGGTGACCATAAAAGTACCAGATTGTCGTAAGAAACCCACCTGGTTCACTAATGGCCTTTCGGGAAGGAAATCCGCCGCCCTTACCTGGTCCGGTTGAAATGTGACTCCAGACCCACTACAATGTGGTTGACTCTTACCTGGCCTCTGAAATGGCCCACAAGACACTCGCTTGTCTCAGGCGGCTCATCACCACCCGCTCAAGGGCAATTAGGGATGGGCAATAAATGCTGGCCTTGTCAGCGACACCCACATCCCAAGAATTAAATATAAAAATGATTTATTAAGTGTCATAATGATTGAAAAATCGTCATAATGTTTAATGAATGGTCATAATGATTTATAAAGTGTTTTAAAAGATCTGTAAAGTGGTGTAATGATTTAAAGTGTTATAATGACTAATAAAATCCTGGGGCCGGGCCATCTCCTCCCCGGGCTGGGCTGCTCGGGGTCCTGTGGGCCGTGCCGGGCCAGGCTGCTCCGCCTCGCCGCCCGCTCTCACAGTAACTTGGACTCCAACTGCTCTGGCCATCCGGACACTCGCCTCCCGCCGCCAGGGAAAGACCCCGAGTGACTGCCGCCATCTTTGTGCGGGGCCCCAGAGCCACCATCTTTGTGCGGGGCCCCAGAGCCGCAATGCTTGTGCGGGGACCCAGAGCCGCCATCTTTGTGCAGGGCCCCAGAGCCATCATCTCTGTGCGGGGCCCCAGAGCCACCATCTCTGTGCGGGGCCCCAGAGCCACCATCTTTGTGCGGGGCCCCAGAGCCACCATCTTTGTGCGGGGCCCCAGAGCCGCAATCCTTGTGCGGGGACCCAGAGCCGCCATCTTTGTGCGGGGATCCAGAGCCGCCATCTTTCTGCGGTGCCCCAGAGCCACCATCTTTGTGCGGGGCCCCAGAGCCACCATCTTTGTGCGGGGCCCCGAGCCACCATCTTTGTGCGAGGCCCCAGAGCCGCAATCCTTGTGCGGGGACCCAGAGCCGCCATCTTTTGCGGGGCCCCAGAGCCGCCATCTTTGTGCGGGGCCCCAGAGCCGCCATCTTTGTGCGGGGCCCCAGAGCCACCATCTTTGTGCGGGGCCCCAGAGCCGCCATCTTTGTGCGGGGCCCTGGAGCCGCCATCTTTGTGCGGGAGGCCACATTATCAGGCCCAGGGAACTGTCAACTCTTGGGCTGCAAAGTCTCCGTTTCTTCTCATCCTTTAATGAATTTTACAATCAGAGTAAAGGGATATTTCCCCACATTCTTCAACTGCTCTCTGAACTTAGTCTGGGTCACGGCGTAAATCCCAGTGTTTGTGCAGCAACTCAGCAGCTGCAGCATGAATCCCAGTTCCAATACATAATCAGGTAGAAGTACAGAAGAATACCCCAACCACCACATCCGGCTCCATGTAGAATACACCATAAACACTGTCCATAACAGGATGAAATTGCCGGAGATAACAAGCAGTAAAATGATGGATTTCCTGCGGCTCTCCATCTCTGGGTCTCTGGGACTCTCCCCACTGCTGGGACCCCGGAGTCTCCTGCGGGCTCTGCTGGCCACTAAAATGTGTCTGACGGTGACAGCATTGAGCAGCACAATCACCACAAATGGGACACAGGGGGTGAGAATATAATGAAGGAGCTCGATTGATCCCCAGACCAGTGAATACTGAACATCCAGTGTGACCTCACAAAACCAGGGCTTGTTCTGAAGCCCATACTGATCTGTGAACATAAAATGCCAGAAAATGTTCTTTAAACCGCTCAGCACAGTCACTGTTCCCAGAACCACAGCCGCCGTTTTCTCGGTGCAATGTTTAGTTTTCAGCTTCTGGCAACAAATGGCCACAAATCGATCAAAGGTGAAAGTGACGGTGAACCAGACAGAACAGTCTGAGGCTGCGAACAGCAGGACGGCGTGGATATTACACACGCGGATGAACCGCACGAAAAGAAACTGTTCCCTATAGACAATCGGAATGTGCCTCAATATCAGGTCGAGGATGACGACCAGTAGATCCGCCGCTGCCATGGCCACCAGGTAGCGAGTGACACATTTGGAGAGTCCACACTTTCCCCGAGACAGGATCACAATCGTCACTAAGTTAACTGTGTGGAAGGGAAATAAACAGGGAAATTATTCATCAGGCTGGGAGCAAAAGCAGCAGTTTGATGGAATGCGGGGTGAAATCTGCAACTCATTACCCACATTGAATGATATAATATAATCCTATTAACTGTGGAGCTGAATACAGGGCTTATTGTAAGAATAATCGGGAATACATTGTGGAATCAGTAACTGAAATGGGAATAAACACAATATGAAAGTAACAGATGTTTGATCAAGGAGAGATTAAATGATCGATCTACATTTAGCCCAGCAGACAAAAGCACCGCCCGAGGTACCAGGGACACAAAGGACCAGACCCTCTCAGTAAGCCTTCGTGTCCCGGGTTCAGTCAGCATTTGGAGCGGTGCAGTTCGCTTCTGTGCCCCTGTGTTCGGGAGGGGGAAATCCCGCTGGGATTCCTGCTCTTGGTCAGAATATCCATTCTATTTAGAACTGAAAATTAATGCAACAGCAAAATATAGAAACTGCAACCTTGGCATGCAATAATTACAGGCAATTGTATGTAAAATGTACGGATGTAATATGACAATGCTAAGATACTAAATACAAGTGTACTGCAGTTATGAAGATAACTGGGCTGTCAGATATGTTTTGAAGATAGAGATTTCTGCATTTTTGTTGAAATACACAAATTCTAGCTTATTGAAAGGAAGATTTGCCAAGTAACATTGCAAATAATGGACTCTGAATTAAATAAATAATGATGATTGACCAGGTAATGTCCCACTAAATGCATTTTTCAGCATCGAAATCAGACGACTTAACCTACTGGCAAAGTGCCGCCAAATGCTGTTGTAAAGTATCTGAACACAAATGGAAGAGATTTATCCTTATACTTTTTCACCTGTTGTTTCCAACCTGTGCAGAGAATATTAGACGAGAAGGTATCAAAGGATTTTCTTATCCTCAGTACTTCAGTTACAATCAGCTGGGATTGTTTATCCTGAAGTACAGCAGGAGGCAATAGAGAATCACTCTGGGTCTCACTGAGAGATCCACTGAACTGTGACAGACGGGCATGGGATCCAATTGTAAATTCAAAACAATGATCAGAAAGAAATGTATTGAAATCTGGCTGAATGAACGTTTTGTGAGAATGTAATTTATCCGTTTAATCCTACTTTAACCATCAGAAGCAGTGCCAATAATGCAGAACTGGAGAGGGTGGGAAAGGAGACACTGACTGGAACTGAATGATTAGCGGATACTTCAGACTTTTAAAGATGTGGATGTGATCTGCCAGGATTTGTTCCTTTGACTCTGTAAGTAACCATACCGAGCATTAGGTGAAAACAAAAGCAAAATACTGCGGATACTGGAAATCTGAAATGAAAACAGAAAATGATGGAAATACTCAGCGGGTCAGACAGCATCTGTGGAGAGAGAGAGAGACAGAGTTAACGTTTCAGGTCGATGGCCTTTCGCCATTAGGTGAAAAGTCTCCTAAACCAAGACAGCATTCTTCTGACCTGATACAAATGTTCAGTGTCGGTAGCAGACTGAAATTCGTTCAATAAAGAGTCACCACCAATAAATTTACTTGAGTTGAACATTTGAATCTTGGTAACACGAAATCAGCTTCCGTATCAATAGCTGACAGCAGCGCGGATGGGATGGGGAACGACAGAGAGAGAAACACAGATAATCATGGGGGGAAAAGTGGGTTTGTCAGCACCTCCCCTGAGCTCCTTCGGGGGAGGAGGGGTAACGGGGCGATAGGGGCTTAGCTCACGAGTGCGGCTATTTTAGCGCCGCTCACAAAATTAACCAGTCATTTTGCGCTGGCACTAAACACTGCCGCCACGATCTCCTGCGCCTGCAGATCGTGACATCAGTCGAGCGTGCAATGCCCTGGTAGCGCCCCGGACTGAAAATTGAGTCGCGTGCCCTGCCTCAGCCCCTGCCGCTAGGAACGACACGTAGATGGGGAATGTTTCCAAGTCAGGAAGGGGCTGGGGGAGCGCTATTTAAAGGCGGTTGCCTCCTGCCGTTTCTTGTTGGCGAAATTTTTGTTACATTCAGGTTGAGACACGTCTGGAGAGATTCGACACTCACCGAAGGAGTTTTGGGTCGTGAGCACCAATTTGGAGGTTCATTTTTATTTCAGCTTCTAACGATATTAAGAAGCTTCGATGGGGGCTGCACTAACTTGGGGCGTCATCGTCCAGCTTCACCTTCGGAGACAGCTGAGGCACAGAGAGAGAGAGAGAGTGGCAAACGCGACCAGAGGGTGTGTGACCACAGACAGCTCATACTCGCCGTCAATGCCCGCTATCCTGGCAGCAGCGACAATGCTTTTATTCTGCGCCAGACCGGTGTTGCACACATCTTCCAACCATCGTGTCAACCTAGTGGATGGCTCCTCGGAGACAAGGTTTATCCACTCTGCGTCTGGCTGATGACACCGATCCATAACCCCAACACCCCTGTCGAACTGCAATACAATGAGAGCCATAGCGCCACCAGGAACATGATAGAGCAGGCGTTCGGCGTCTTGAAACAACGGTTCCGATTTTTGATCACTCAGGAGGAGCCCTGCAATACTCTCCCGAGCGAGTCTCCCTCTTGATTGTTGTGTGCTGCATGCTTTATAACATTGCAATCATGAGTACGCAGCCATTGCCACTAGGGATTGTTGCACCACCTAGGAGGAGGAGGAAGGGTGAGAGGAGGAGGAGGATGAGTAGCAGGAGGATGAAGAGGAGAATCAGCAGCACCAACGTGGGAGGGAGGTGTACAATGTTGCCACTGAAAGGGCCGTCCGTGAACGGCTCATAAGTCACCGATTCTAAGCCCTTACTGAGAAGATGGCTTCTGTGATGAAGAAGCACATCATTGAAAGCATCCCGCACCCCCTATTGCTGGACAAAGCTGCAATGAGTCAAATCAGAAAAGATGTAAAGTAACAATTAAAAAAATTAGTTGTGTTACCAACTCAGTGTCATTTATTCAGGACAAACAAATTGAAACAAACACAACAATTCATGAACTAACAAAACTCGTTCTCACAACATGGAGATGAGCGGGAAAACTGTCAACAAATAGATGAATAGCCATCACTGTGTGCAGCCATGTGTTTGGCAGAGGTGCCTATCATAGTTGAATAGCCATTACTGTGTGCAGACATGTGTTTGGCAGAGGTGCCTACATAGTTGAATAGCCATTACTGTGTGCAGCCATGTGTTTGGCAGAGGTGCCTACCATAGTTGAATAGCCATTACTGTGTGCAGCCATGTGTTTGGCAGAGGTGCCTACCATAGTTGAATAGCCATTACTGTGTGCAGCCATGAGTTTGGCAGAGGTGCGTACCATAGTTGAATAGCCATTACTGTGTGCAGCCATGTGTTTGGCAGAGGTGTCTACCATAGTTGAATAGCCATTACTGTGTGCAGACATGTGTTTGGCAGAGGTGCCTACCATATTTGAATAGCCATTACTGTGTGCAGACATGTGTTTGGCAGAGGTGCCTACCATAGTTGAATAGCCATTACTGTGTGCAGACATGTGTTTGGCAGAGGTGCCTATTATAGTTGAATAGCCATTACTGTGTGCAGACATGTGTGTTGGCAGATGTGCCTATCTTAGTTGAATAGCCATTACTGTGTGCAGACATGTGTTTGGCAGATATGCCTATCTAAGTTGAATAGCCATTACTGTGTGCAGACATGTGTTTGGCAGAGATGCCTTACATAGTTGAAGAGCCATTACTGTGTGCAGCCATGTGTTTGGCAGATATGCCTATCATAGTTGAATAGCCATTACTGTGTGCAGCCATGTGTTTGGCAGATGTGCCTATTATAGTTGAATAGCCATTACTGTGTGCAGACATGTGTTTGGCAGAGGTGCCTATCATAGTTGAATAGCCATTACTGTGTGCAGACATGTGTTTGGCAGAGGTGCCTATCATAGTTGAATAGCCATTACTGTGAGCAGCCATGTGTTTGGCAGATATGCCTATCATAGTTGAATAGCCATTACTATGTGCAGCCATGTGTTTGGCAGACATGCCTCCCATAGTTGAATAGCCATTACTGTGTGCAGCCATGTGTTTTCAGACGTGCCTATCATAGTTGAATAGCCAGTACTGTGTGCAATCATGTGTTTGGCAGATGTGCCTCCCATAGTATATTTTTATTCGTTTATGGGATGTGGGCTTCGCAAGCATGGCTAGCATTTATTGCCCATCCCTAGTTGCCTTTGAGAAGGTGGTGGTGAGCTGCCTTCTTGAACCGCTGCAGTCTGTGTGGTGAAGGTACTCCCACATTGCTGTTAATTAGGGAGTTACAGGATTTTGACCCAGCGATGATGAAGGATCGGCAATATACTTCTAAGTCAGAATGGTGTGTGACTTGGAGGGGAACTTGAAGGCGGTGGTGTTCCCATGCGCCTGCCCTTGTCCTTCTTGGTGGAAGAGGTCGTGGGTTTGGGAGATGCTGCCGAAGAAGCCTTGGTGAGTTGCTGTAGTGTATCTTGTTGAATAGCGGTTAATGTGTGCAAGGTGTGGGATGTGGATGTGTGTTTTATGAAATGGCCATAGGTTTGAATGAGTGTTGGGCATTTGGGTTTGTCAACCCTCTGGGCACAGAGTGAAGTTGAGATGGAGGGATGTAGAGGTTTGGAAAAGAAGGTACTCACCCTGACCACCTGAGTGAGCTCGTTGAACTTCTTCTGACATTGGGTGTGGGTCCTGGGCACCAGGGCCCTTGGGGAGATGTGCTGAGCCACCTCCCTCCACACTCTTCTAAACTCCCGGGGCAATGGCCTCCTGTGCCTCACAGGGAACAACACTGCCCATCGCCGTTCCACAGCACCAACCAGAGCCACCAAAGCCTCGTCGCTCAAGCCCCTAGCTCTTTCTCTGGGCCTCTCCATTATTTTAAATTAATAACTGGACATAGATCCTTCCTAGAAACGCCGACAGCAGTGAGGAGGGGATAGTACATATTTTGTATATCATACCATATTCATAATATCCTAAACATTTCATCCCAATCTATGCCTTCCCTTCTGTGAGTGTCTGGTGGTCTTTGTGCTGGGGGCAGCGTGCGGACTGTGTGAGGTGACACAGTGAAGGGAGCTCCTTATTTAGAGCAGAGGGAAATCCCCGAGTGACATCATTAGGCCTCACTGCAACTGGCATTAATTACAGTCATTGAACAAACAGACTCATTGAACCAGAGTCACTACAACACTTTACTCAACTACCTCCTCTTTCACTGTGACTTTGGCAGCAGCTTCTTCCTTGCTAAAGACAGATGCAAAGTATTTATTTACTATCTCAGCCATGCCCTCTGCCTCCATTCGTATGTCTCCTTTTTGGCCCTTAATCAGCCCCACCCCACCTCTTACTGCCCGTTTAATATTTATTTGCCAAAAGAAGACTTTTGGATTCCATTTTATGTTAGCTGCCAATCTATTCTAATATTCTCTCTTTGCCCCTCTTATTTCCTTTTTCACTTCCTCTTTGAACTTTCTATATTCAGCCTGGTTCTCACTTGTATTCTGAACTTGACATCTGTCATACGCCCCATTTCTCTGCTTCCTCTTACTCTCTATCTTCCACTATCTCTTTCGTCATCCAGGGAGCTCTGGCTTTGGTTGCCCTACCTTTCCCCCTCGTGGGAATGTACCTCGATTGTACCTGAATCATCTCTTCTTTAAAGGCAGCCCATTGTTCGATGACAGTTTTGCCTGCCAATCTTTGATTCCTTTTACCCAAGCCAGCTCCGTTCTCAACCCACTGAAATTGGCCCTCCCCCAATGAAGTATTTTTACTCTAGATTGCTCCTTGTCCTTTTCCATAGCTAATATAAACCTCATGATACTGCGATCACCGTTCCCTGTGCGCTCCCTTACTGAAATCTTCTCCACTTCACCTACCTCATTCCCCAGAACCAGATCCAGCAATGCCTCCTTCCTCTTTGGGCCAGAAATGCACCAATCAAGAAAGTTCTCTTGAACTCACTAAGGAAATTCTTCCCCCTCTCTTCCCTTTGTACGATTATTATCTCACTCTATATTAGGATAACTGAAGTCCCCCATTATTACCACTCTATATTTCTTCCACCTCTGCAATTTCCCTGCAAATTTGCTCCTGTATTTCCTTCCCACTAGTTGGTGGCCTATAGAAGCGTTTTACAGCCAATGATTCTGCCATTCCCATTGGGAACATTTAACCTCTCCTGCCTTCCACCCTATCACAGACCATCTCTTTTGTTCATTCCTCCCCCCGCCTTTCCCTGCCCCTACACCTGCTTACAATCTGTTACATTTCTAACTTTTTCCAGTTATGTCGAAGGGTCACAGACCTGAAACGCTAACTCTGTTTCTCTCCACGGATGCTGCCTGAATTGCTGAGTGTTTCCAGCATTTTCTGTTGTTATTTCAGATTTCCAGCATCCGCAGTATTTTGCTATTGTAAGGTCTAAATAAAAGAGAAAGAAAGACTTACATTTATATATCGCCTTTCACGACCTCCGGACGTCTTGAAGCGTTTTACAGCCAATGAATACTTTTGAAGTGTAGTCACTGTTGTCAGGTGAGAAACACCGCAGCCAATTTGCGCACAGCAAGCTCCCAAAAACAGCAATGTGAAAATGACCAGATTAATAGTTTTTGTTATGTTGATTGAGCGATAATTATTGGCCAGGACACCGGGGATAACTTCACTACTCTTCATCGAACTAGTGCAACGGGATCTTTTACGTCCACCTGAGAGAGCAGTTTAACATCTCATCCGAAAGACGGCACCTCCAACAGTGCAGCACTCCCTCAGTACTGCACTGGAGAGTCAGCCTAGATTTATGGTCTCAAGTCCCTGGAGCTTGGAACCCACAACCTCTGACTGAGAGGCGAGTGTGCTACCTACTGAGCCACAGCTGACACTGTCAGATGGGTTTACAGTGCATGTGTGCAAACGCACGAAGCGTGGTCAATAAGTAGGTGAGCTGCAGGCGCAAATAGCCACATAGGAAAATGATGTCGTGACGATAACAGAGACCTGGCTCAAAAAGGGTAGGATTGGGTACTAAATATACCTGGATATAAGATGTTCGGGAAAGATAGGGAAGGAAAGAAAGGAGGTGGATTAACAGTATTGATTATGGAGAATATTAGTGCTGGAGAAAGAGGGTGTCTTCGAGGGGTCAAGGACAGAATCTATTTGGTTAGAGTTAAGAAACAATAGAGGTACCATTACACTGCTCCCACCTCAATCCAGGAATGTGATTCCCAGGCACAGCCTAGATTACACTGCTCCCACCTCAGTAAAGGAATTTCATTCCCAGGCACAGCCTAGATTACACTGCTCCCACCTCAGTAAAGGAATTTCATTCCCAGGGCCGCCTAGATTACACTGCTCCCATCTCAATCCAGGAATGTGATTCCCAGGGCTGCCTAGATTACATTGCTCCCACCTCAATCCAGGAATTTCATTCCCAGGACAGCCTAGATTACACTGCTCCCGCCTCAATCCAGGAATTTCATTCCCAGGCACAGCCTAGATTACACTGCTCCCACCTCAATCCAGGAATGTGATTCCCAGGGCTGCCTAGATTACACTGCTCCCACCTCAATCCAGGAATGTGATTCCCAGGGCTGCCTAGATTACACTGCTCCCACCTCAATCCAGGAATTTCATTCCCAGGCACAGCCTAGATTACACTGCTCCCACCTCAATCCAGGAATTTCATTCCCAGGACAGCCCAGATTACACTGCTCCCACCTCAATCCAGGAATTTCATTCCCAGGACAGCCCAGATTACACTGCTCCCACCTCAATCCAGGAATTTCATTCCCAGGACAGCCTAGATTACACTGCTCCCACCTCAGTCCAGGAATTTCATTCCCAGGACAGCCTAGATTACACTGCTCCCACCTCAGTCCAGGAATTTCATTCCCAGGCACAGCCTAGATTACGCTGCTCCCACCTCAGTCCAGGAATTTCATTCCCAGGGCTGCCTAGATTACACTGCTCCCACCTCAATCCAGGAATTTCATTCCCAGGGCTGCCTAGATTACACTGCTCCCACCTCAGTCCAGCAATTTCATTCTCAGGCACAGCCTAGATTACACTGCTCCCACCTCAATCCAGGAATTTCATTTCCAGGCACAGCCTAGATTACACTGGTCCCACCTCAATCCACGAATTTCATTCCCAGGGCTGCCTAGATTCCACTGCTCCCACCTCAATCCAGGAATTTTATTCCCTGGGCTGCTAGATTACACTGCTCCCGCCTCAATCCAGGAATTTTATTCCCTGGGCTGCCTAGATTACACTGCTCCCACCTCAATCCAGGAATTTCATTCCCGGGAGAGTCTAGGTTACACTGCTCCTGCGTCAGTCCCGGAATTTCATTCCCAGGGTCGCCTAAATTACACTGCTCCCACCTAAATCCAGGAATTTCATCCCCGGGACAGACTAGATTACACTGCTCCCGCCACAGTCCAGGAATTTCATTCCCAGGACAGACTAGATTGCACTGCTCCCACCTTAGTCCAGGAATTTCATTCCCGGGACATACTAGATTACACTGCTCCCACCTCAGTCCAGGAATTTCATCCGCGGGACAGACTAGATTACACTGCTCCCACCTCAGTCCAGGCACTTCATTCCCAGGACTGCCTAGATTACACTGCTCCTACCTCAATCCAGGAATTTCATTCCCAGGACAGACTAGATTACACTGCTCCCACCTCAGTCTAGGAATTTCATTCCCAGGTCTGCCTAGATTACACTGCTCCCACCTCAGTCCAGGAATTTCATTCCCAGGGCTGCCTAGATTACACTGCTCCCACCTCAGTCCAGGAATGTGATTCCCAGGGCCGCCTAGATTACACTGCTCCCACCTCAGTTTAGGAATTTCATTCTCAGTTCATTTCTCTTTTGCCTGAAAATGGAAGAAGAAGAAGAAGAGTGACCTTACCCAGACAAACATGTCATCGTGTTTGACCGAGGGGAAGAATAATTAAAAGGAGCAGAGGATTAAAACGAAGGGATAAAAGGAAAAACACTTAAAATATTAACCAATGAGATAAATACGCTGTATGCACCTCAATACTCCAGGAAACACTCTGGAAACATTAAATTCTCGCATAATCATACTCACAGAAACATACCTGTCAGTCAACATTCTCAAACCCTCCATCACCATTCCAGGGTCTGCACAGACCCACCAGAGGTTGGGACACAGGGGTATACAATCGGGAGGGAGAAACCCTGCGAGTCCTCAACATTGCCTGAGGATATAATGAAGTCTGATGGCTTCCAGTCAGACATGGGCAAGATAACTTCCTGCCGATTACCACCTACCGCCCTCCCTCAGCTGATGAATCGGCACATCGTCATGCTGAACACCAGTTGATGGGAGCACCGAGAGCAGAAAAGGCGCAAATTATACTCTGGGTCGGGAGGGGGAAACTTCAATGTCCATCACCAAGAGTGGCTCGGAAGTACCATCATTAACCGAGTCCTGAAGAACACAGCTGCCAGACTGGGATTGCGGCAGGTGGTGGGAGACCCAAGATGAGAGAATAGCCTGCTTGACCACGTCCTCACCAACCTACCTATCTGACAGTGCAGTGCTCCCTCAGTACTGCCCCTCTGACAGTGCAGTGCTCCCTCAGTACTGCCCCTCTGACAGTGCAGTGCTCCCTCAGTACTGCCCCTCTGACAGTGATGCGCTCCCTTAGTACTGCCCCTCTGACAGTGCAGCGCTCCCTCAGTACTGCCCCTCTGACAGTGCAGTGCTCCCTCAGTACTGCCCCTCTGACAGTGCAGTGCTCCCTCAGTACTGCCCCACTGACAGTGCAGTGCTCCCTCAGTACTGCCCCTCTGACAGTGCAGTGCTCCCTCAGTACTGCCCCTCTGACAGTGCAGTGCTCCCTCAGTACTGCCCCACTAACAGTGCAGTGCTCCCTCAGTACGGCCCCTCTGACAGGGCAGTGCTCCCTCAGTACTGCCCCTCTGACAGTGCAGTGCTCCCTCAGTACTGCCACTCTGACAGTGATGCGCTCCCTCAGTACTGACCCTCTGACAGAGATGTGCTCCCTCAGTATTGCCCCTCTGACAGTGATGCGCTCCCTCAGTACAGCCCCTCTGACAGTGCGGCGCTCCCTCAGTACTGCCCCTCTGACAGTGATGCGCTCCCTCAGTACTGCCCCTCTGACAGTGATGCGCTCCCTCAGTACTGTCCCTCTGACAGTGATGCACTCCCTCAGTACTGCCCCTCTGACAGTGATGCGCTCCCTCAGTACTGCCCCTCTGACAGTGCAGTGCTCCCTCAGTACTGCCCCTCTGACAGAGATGCACTCCCTCAGTACTGCCCCTCCAACAATGCAGCACTCCCTCAGTGCTGGCTTGAGTGCAGTTTGTCATGGAGTGCAGCTTGGATCCGAGTGTTAAGCTGCGAGTTTGGTGAGTGAGGGAGTTCAGGGAGGGATGTGTTCCTTTCTTTTTCTGTCTTTGTCAGCTTCCAAGACCCGGTCAGTATTTCTACAGTCCAGTCGTTAAAGTAAAAGTAAGGTCTCGAGTTTAGAGCAAGTAGTGCTTAAAGGGAAGTAAGGTACCTAGTGTATTTAATATTCTTTAATTTAAAGGGAGTAAATTATTGGTAGGACATGGCAGGGCAGCTCGGCAGCGTGGAGTGCTCCTCCTGTGCTATGTTGGAAGTCAGGGACACTTTAGGTGTCCAGGGCGGACACATGTGCAGGAAGTGTCTCCAGCTGCAGCTACTCGAAAACCGCGTTTCGGAGCTGGAGCTGCGACTGGAGTCACTGTGGAGCATCCGCAAAGCTGAGATCTTCGTGGATAGAACATTTAACGAGGTGGTCACACCGCAGGTAAAGAGTGCACAGGCAGATAGGAAATAGATGACAGCCAGACAGTGTAAAAGAACTAGGAAGGCAGTGCAGGAGTCCCCAAGGTCCATCTCCCTCTCCAATAGATTTTCCATTTTGGATACTGATGGGGGAGAGGGTTTCTCAGAGGAATGCAGCAAGAGCCAAGTCCATGGCACTACGAGTGGCTCAGCACCACAGGAGGCGTGGGGGGGGGGGAAAGAGTGGGAGAGCAATAGTGACAGGGGATTCTATCGTAAGGGGAACAGATAGACGTTTCTGTGGCCGCAGACGTGACTCCAGGATGGTATGTTGCCTCCCTGGTGCCAGGTTCAAGGATGTCACTGAACGGCTGCAGGGTATTCTGAAGGGGGAGGGCGAACAGTCAGAGGTCGTAATCCACATTGGTACCAACGACATGGGTAAAAAGAGGGATGAGGTCCTGCAACAAGAATTTAGGGAGCTAGGTAGCAGATTAAAAAGCAGGACCTCAAAGGTTGTAATCTTTGTTTTACTCCCGGTGCCACTTGCTAGTGAATATAGGAAAAGGAGGATAGAGCAGATGAATGCGTGGCTAAAGAGTTGGTGCAGGAGGGAGGGCTTTCGTTTCCTGGATCACTGGGTCTGCTTCTGGGGAAGGTGGGACCTGTACAATTTGGACGGGTTGCACCTGAACCGGAACGGGATCAACATCCTTCCGGGGAGGTTTGCTAGTGCTGTTGGCGCGGGGGGCGGGGGGGGGGGGGAGGCGGGTGCGGTTTAAACTAACTTGGCAGAGGGATAGGATACGGAGTGGAGCTATAGTAGGGGGTGATGCACAGCCAAATATAGAGGAAAAAACAAGTCAGCCTGGAAGGCAGAGCAAATATGTAACGGCACAAGAATGTAAGGCAAGCCTGGTGGGCATTTATTTTAATGCAAGGAGTCTTGCGAGTAAGGCAGATGAATTGAAGGTGTTGATGAACACATGGGATATGATATTGTTGCTATCACAGATACATGGTTGAGGGAGGGGCAGGACAGGCAGCTCAATATTCCGGGGTATAGAATCTTCAGGCGAGACACAGGGGGTGTAAAAGAGGAGGGGGTGTCTCAATATTAATCAAGGAGTCAATTACTGCAGTAATGAGGGATGATATCTTAGCAGGTTCCTCTAAGGAGGCCATATGGGTAGAACTTAAAACCAAAAAGTGGGCAAGCACTTTGCTGGGAGTGTACTACAGGGCCCCAAACCGTCAGGGGGAGATAGAAGAACAGATATGTAGGCAAATCTCAGAGAAGTGTCTGAATAATAGGGTAATAATAGTAGGGGATTTCAACTTCCCCAATATTAACTGGGATAGTCAGAGTGTGAAAGGCTTAGAGGGTGCGGAATTGTTAAAGTGCATCCAGGAGAGCTTTTTGAGCCAACATATAGAAAGTGCTACAAGAGAGGGGGCAGTTCTGGACCTAATTCTAGGGAATGTAGCCATGCAAGTGGTAGAAGTGTTAGTAGGAGAGCATTTTGGTGACAGTGACCATAATTCGGTGAGATTTAAGGTAGTCATTGAAAAGGACAAAGATGGACCGGAATAATGGTTCTAAATTGGGGGAAGGCCAATTTTAATATGATAAGGCAGGATCTGGTTAAAGTGGACTAGGATCAGCTATTTGTAGGAAAATCCACATCAGAGCAGTGGTACTCTTTCAGAAAGGAAATAGAGAGAGTACAACACCAACATGTTCCCGTAAAAGTCAAGGTTGGGACCAACAAGCCCAGGGAATCCTGGATGTCAAGGGATATACAAGAATGGATTGGGAAAGAAAGAGAGGCATTAGGCAGATACAAAGGACTAGAAACAGTGGAAGCCCTAGAGGAGTATAGAAAGTGCAGGGGGGTACTTAAAAAAGAAATTAGGAGAGCGAAGAGGGGGCATGGAAAAAAACACTGGCGGGCAAAAAAAAGGAAAATCCCAAGGTGTTTTATAAGTATATTAAGGGCAAGAGGATAACCAGGGAAAGAGTAGGGCCCATTAGGGACCAAAGTGGTAATCTGTGTGTAGAGCCAGAAGATGTGGGTGAGGTTTTAAATGAATATTTTGCATTTGTGTTCACTATGGAGATGGACGATGTAGGCATAGAAATCAGGCAAGGCGATTGTGGTATACTTGAATAAATTAGTATTGAGAGGGAGGAGGTATTGCGGTTTTAGTGGGCATAAAAGTGGATAAATCCCCAGGCCCAGACGAGATGTATCCCAGGCTGCAGTGTGAGGCAAGGGAGGAGACTGCAGGGGCTCTGACATAAATTTTCAGAACCTCTCTGACCACAGGGGAGGTGCCAGATGACTGGAGAACAGCCAACATAGTACCATTGTTCAAGAAGGTTAGTAGGGATAAACCAGGAAATTACAGGCCATTGAGCCTAACATCAGTGGTAGGGAAATTCTTGGAAAAAATTCAGAGGGACAGAGTTAGTCTACACTTGAAGAGGCAAGGATTGATCAAGGATCGTCAGCATGGCTTTGGAAGGGGGAGATCAGTTCTAAGCAATTTGATTGAAGTGACCAGGTTTCTGGATGAGGGTAGTGCAGTTGATGTCGTCTACATGGTCTTCAGTAAGGCTTTTGACAACGTCCCACATGGAAGACTGGTCAAGAAGGTAAGAGCCCATGGAATCCAGGGCAATTTGGCACATTGGATCCAAAATTGGTTTAGTGGCAGGAGGCAGAGTGTGATGGTCGAAGGATGTTTTTGTGACTTGATGCCTGGGTCCAGTGGTGTACCGCAGGGATCGGTGCTGGGACCTTTGCTGTTTGTAGTGTACATTAATGATTCAGATATGAATGTAGGAGGTATGATCAGCAAGTTCGCAGATGACACGAAAATTGGTGGAGTGGTAAAAAGCGAGGACGAAAGCCTCAGGCTACAGGACGATATAAACGGTTTGGTTAGATAGGCAGAACATAGAAACATAGAAGATAGGAGCAGGAGTAGTCCATTCGGCCCCTCGAGCCTGCTCCGATATTCAATGCGATCATGGCTGATCATCCAAATTCAGAACCCTGTCCCTGCTTTCTCCCCATAACCCTTGATCCCTTTAGCCTTAAGAAATATAACTAACTCCTTCTTGAATATATTTAATAAATTGGCCTCAACTGCCTTCTGTGGTAGAGAATTTCACAGGTTCACCACTCTCTGGGTGACGAAATTCCTCCTCATCTCAGTCCTAAATGGCTTACCCCTTATCCTTAGACTGTGACCCCTGGTTTTGGACTCCCCCGCCATCGGGAACATCCTTCCTGCATCTAGTCTGTCTAGTCCTGTTAGACTTTTATGAGTTTCAATGAGACCCCCTCTGATTCTTCTAAACTCCAGCGACTATAAGCCTAATCGAAACAATCTCTCTTCATACGTCATTCCTGCCATCCCAGGTATCAGTCTGGTGAATCTTCGCTGCACTCCCTCCATGGCAAGAACATCCTTCCTCAGATAAGACGACCACAACTGCACACAATACTCAAGGTGTGGTCTCACCAAGGCTCTGTGCAACTGCAACAAGACATCCTTGCTCCTGTCCTCGAATCCTCTTGCTGTGAAGGCCAACATACCATTTGCCTTCTTAACTGCCTGCTGCACCTGCATGCTTACCTTCAGCAACTGGTGCACAAGGACACGCAGGTCTCGTTGCACTTCCCCTTCTCCCAATCTATTGCCGTTCAGATAATAAACTGTCTTCCTGTTTTTGCCACCAAAGTGGAAAACCTCGTATTTACCCACATTATACTGCATCTGCCATGCATCTGATCAATCACCCAACCTGTGCAAATCATATTGGAGTTTCTCTGCATCCTCCTCACACAGCACACACACCCACCCAGCTTTGTGTCGTCTGAAAACTTGGAGATATTACATCTAGTTCCCTCATCTAGATTATTAATATATACTGTGAATAGCTGGGTTCCTCGCACCGATCCCTGCAAACGCTCACTAGTCACTGCCTGCCACTCGGAAAAAGACCCGTTTATTCCAACTCTTTGCTTCCTGTCTGCCAACCAGTTCTCTATCCAAGTCAATACCTTGCCCCCAATCCCATGTGCCTTAACTTCGCACGCTAATCTCTTATGCGGGATCTGATCGAAAGCCTTCTGAAAGTCCAAATACACCACATCCACTGGTTCTCCCTTACCTATTCTACCAGTTACATCCTCAAAAAATTCCAGTAGATTAGTCAAGCATGATTTACCTTTTGTAAATCCATGTTGACTTTGTCCGATCCTGTCACTGTTTTCCAAGTGCTCTGCTATTACATCTTTTATAATGGACTCTAGCATTTTCCCCACTACCGATGTCAAGCTTACCGGTCTATAATTCCCCGTTTTCTCTCTCCCAGCTTTTTAATATAGTGGAGTTATATTAGCTACCCTCCAATCCATGGGAACTGTTCCACAGTCTATAGAATTTTGGAACATGACCAGCAATGCATCGACTATTTCTAGGGCCACTTCCTGAAGTAACCTAGGATGTAGATTATCAGGCCCTGGGGATTTATCGGCCTTCAGTCACGTCAATTACCCTTCAAATACTGATTTCATTCAGTTCCTCCCTTATTAGACCCTATGTTCCCCGACATCTCTGAGAGTTTATTTGTGTCCTCCTTTGTGAAGACAGAACCAAAAGTATATATTTAATTGATCTGCCATTTCTTTGTTCCCCATTATAAATTTCCCTGATTCTGACTGCAAGGTTCCTACGCTTGACTTCACCAATCTTTTTCTCTTCACATATCTATGGAATTTTTACAGTCAGTTTTTATGTTCCCTGCAGGCTTACTCTCATACTCTATTTTCCCCCTCTTAATTAATCCCTTTGTCCTCCTTTGCTGAATCCTAAACTGCTCCCAATCCTTAAGTTTGCTGCTTTTTGTGACCAATTTATATGTTCTCTCCTTGGATCTTATGCTATTCTTAATTTCCCTTGCTAGCCACGGTTGAGTCACCTTTTTTGCTTTATTTTTATGCCAAACAGGGATGACGAAATTCTGTAGTTCATCCATGCGATCTTTAAATGTTTGCAATTGCCTATCCACCATCAACCCTTGAAGTAACATTCCTCAATCCATCCTAGCCAACTCGCGCCTCATACCATCACAGTTTCCTTTATTGAAATTCAGTGCCCAAGTTTCTGAGTCAACTACTACTTCACTCTCCATCTTAATGAAGAATTCTATCATATTATGATCGCTCCTCCCCAAGGGGCCTCGCACAACAGGATTGCTCATTAATCCTTTCTCATTACATAATACCCAGTCTAAGATGGCCTGATCTCTAGTTGGTTCCTCGACATATTGGTCCAGGAAGCCATCCCGTATACACTCAAGGAATTCATTTTCCACAGTATTGTTACTAATTTGATTAGCCCAATCTATATGTAGATTAAAGTCACCCATGATAACTGCTGTGCCCTTATTGCACGCATCTCTAATTTCCCGTTTAATGCCATCCCCAACCTCAGCATGACTGTTTGGGGGTTTGTATACAAATCCCACTAATGTTTTCTGCCCCTTGGTATTTCTCAGCTCCACCCATACAGATTCGACATCATCCGAGCTAATATCCTTCCTTACTATTGTGTGAATTAACTCTTTAACCAGCAATGCTACACCGCCTCCTTTTCCTCTTTGCCTGTTCTTCCTGAATATTGAATACCCCTGGATGTTGAATTCCCAGCCTTGGTCACCCTGGAGCCATGTCTCCGTAATCCCAATTATATCATATCCGTTTACATCTATTTGCGCAGCTAATTCATCCACCTTATTACGAATGCTCCTCGCATTAAGACACAAAGCCTTCAGGCTTGTTTACTTATCACTCTTAGACCTTTTAGAATTAGTGTTTACTGTGGCCATGTTTGATTTACACCCTTGCTTTCTCTGACTTCCACTTTTGCTTTTCTCCTTCCTGTCTTTTGCTTCTATCCTTGCTTCCATTTCCTCTGTCTCCCTGCACAGGTTCCCAACCCCCTGCCATTTTAGTTTAAACCCTCCTCAACAGCACTAGCAAGCACTCCCCCTAGGACATCGGTCCCGGTCATGCCCAGGTGCAAACTTTCCAGTTTGTACTGGTCCCACCTCCCCCAGAACCGTTTCCAATGTCCCAGGAATTTGAATCCCTCCTCCTTGCACCATTCTTCCAGCCACGTACTCAGCTGAAATATCCTTCTATTTCTACTCTGACTATTCCGTGGCACTGGTAGCAATCCTGAGATTGAGTTCCAATTTTATAATTTACCTCTTAACTCCCTATATTCAGCTTTTAGGACCTCATCCCGTTTTTTACCTATGTCGTTGGTACCTATATGCACCACGACAACTGGCTGTTCACCCTCCCCATCCAGAATACACTGCAGCCGCTCCGAAACATGCTTGACCCTTGCACCAGGGAGGCAACATACCATCCTGGAGTCTCGTTTGCAGCCGCAGAAACGCCGATCTATTCCCCTTACAATAGACTCCCCTATCACTGTAGCTCTCCCGCTCTTTTTCCTCCCGTCCTGTGGAGCAGAACCACCCATGGTGCCAGGAAGTTGGCTGCAGCTGTCTTCCCCCGATAAGCCATCCTCCTCAACAATATCCAAAGCGGTATATCTGTTTGAGAGGAGGATGGCCACAGGGGACCACTGCACTACCTGCCTGCGCCTACTACTCTGCCTGGCGGTCACCCATTCCCTTCCTTCCTGTGCAGCGTTTACCTGCGGTGTAATCAACTCATTAAACGTGATATCCACCATGTACTCAGCATCGCGAATGCTCCAGTATGTATCCATTCGCAGCTTCAGCGCCGCAATGCGGTCTGCCTGCAGCTGCAGCTGGATTCACTTCCCGCACACATGGTCGTCAGGGACACAGGAAGTGTCCCTGATTCCCCACAAACTGCAGGAGGAGCATACCACGGGGCCGAGCTGTGCTGCCATGACTTACCTATAAATAATTAAAATTAAATTAAATCAAATCAATGCTGCAAATTACACTGCAATTAAATGATAAAGTCAAGGGCCATTGTTTACTAGCACTCCCCGCTACACAACTGAGACCTTAGAAACTATAACCACAAAATTAAGACCATCTAAACTTTATAAACTATTAACCTTAACTGTCAAACTATGGAGTCGTGTAAATACTCACCTGGCTGTACTCACTCAATCAGCTGTTTCCTCTTGCCCGCGTCACGTTTTGAATCGCAAACAGGGGCAAACTGAATTTAACCCGGAAAAGTGTGGGGTGATGCATTTTGGGAGGACTAACAAGGCAAGGAAATACGAAATGAATGGTAAGACCCTAGGAAGGACAGAGGACCAGAGGGACCTTGGTGTGCATGTACATAGTTCCCTGAAGACAGCAGGACAAAGAAACATAGAAATATAGCAGATAGGAGCAGGAGTAGGCCATTCAGCACCTCAAGCCTGCTCCGCCATTTAATGAGATCATGGCTGATCATCCAAATTCGGTACCCTGTCCCTGCTTTCTCCCCATATCCTTGATCTCTTTAGCCTTAAGAAATATATCTAACACCTTCTTGAATATATTTAATGAATTGGCCTCTACTGCCTTCTGTGGTAGAGAATTTCACAGGTTCACCACTCTCTGGGTGAAGAAATTCCTCCTCATCTCAGTCCTAAATGGCTTACCCCTTATCCTTAGACTGTGACCCCTGGTTCTGGACTCCCCCGCCATCGGGAACATCCTTCCTGCATCTAGTCTGTCTAGTCCTGTTAGAATTTTATAACTTTCAGTGAGATCCCCTCTCATTCTTATAAACTTCAGCGAGTATAATCCCAATCGATCCAATCTCTCTTCATACGTCATTCCTGCCATCCCAGGTATCAGTCTGGTAAATCTTCGCTGCACTCCCTCCATGGCAAGAACATCCTTCCTCAGATAAGGCGACCAAAACTGCACACAATACTCAAGTTGTGGTCTCACCAAGGCTCTGTACAACTGCAGCAAGACCTCCTTGCTCCTGTACTCGAATCCTCTCGCTATGAATGCCAACATACCATTTGCCTTCTTAACCGCCTGCTGCACCTGCATGCTTACCTTCAACGACTGGTGCACAAGGACTCCCAGGATCGTTGCCCTTCCCCTTTTCCCAATCTATTGCCGTTCAGATAATAATCTGCCTTCCTGTTTTTGCCACCAAAGTGGATAACCACGCATTTATCCACATTGTATTGCATCTGCCATGCATCTGACCAATCACCCAACCTGTCCAAATCATCCTGGAGTTTCTCGGCGTCCTCCTCACGGCACACACACCCACCCAGCTTTGTGTCATCTGCAAACTTGGAGATATTGCATCTAGTTCCCTCATCTAGATCATTAATATATATTGTGAATCACTGGGGTCCTAGCACTGATCCCCGCGGTACCCCACTAGTCACTGCCTGCCACTCGGAAAAAGATCTGTTTATTCCAACTCTCTGCTTCCTGTCTGTCAACCAGTTTTCTATACAAGTCAATACCTTACCCCCAATCCCATGTGCTTTAACTTTCCACGCCAATCTCTTATGCGGGACCTTATCGAAAGCCATCTGAAAGTCCAAATACACCACATCCACTGGTTCTCCCTTATCTATTCTACCAGTTACATCCTCAAAAAATTCCAGTAGATTAGTCAAGCATGATTTACCTTTTGTAAATCCATGTTGACTTTGTCCGATCCTGTCACTGGTTTCCAAGTGCTTTGCTATTACATATTTTATAATGGACTCTAGCATTTCCCCCACTACCGATGTCAGGCTTACCAGTCTATAATTCCCCGTTTTCTCTCTCCCACCTTTTTTAAATAGTGGGGTTATATTCGCTACCCTCCAATACATGGGAACTGTTCTAGAGTCTATAGAATTTTGGAAGACAGGTAGGTAAGGTGGTTAAAAAAGCATATGGGATGCTTGCCTTCATTAGCCGAGGCATAGAATATAAGAGCAGGGAGGTTGTGTTGGAGATGTACAAAATGCTAGTTAGGCCACAGCTGGAATACGGTGTGTAGTTCTGATCGCCACACTATAGGAAGGATGTGATTGCATTGGAGAGGGTGCAGAGGAGATTCACCAGGATGTTACCTGGGCTGGAGCGCTGCAGCAATGAAGAGAGACTGGACAGGCTGGGGTTGCTTTCCTTAGAGCAGAGAAGGCTGCGGGGGGACCTGATTGAGGTGTACAAAATTATGAGGGGCATAGATAGGGTAGATAGAAAGGAATTTCCCCCTTAATAGAGGGGTCAATCACCAGGGCACAGAGTTTCAAGGTAAGGGGCAGGAGGTTTAGATGGGATTTGAGGAAAATCTTTTTCACCCAGAGTGTGGTTGGAATCTGGAACTCACTGCCTGAAACGGTGGTAGAGGCAGGAACCCTCACAGCATTCAAGAAGCATTGAGATGAGCACTTGAAATGCCATAGCATACAAGGCTACGGACCAAGTGCTGGAAAATGGGAATAGAATAGATAGGGCTTGATGGCCGGCGCGGACACAATGGGCCGAAGGGCCCCTTTCTGTGCTGTATAACTATAACTATCGATGACTCTATGACAGCGCATGATTTCAAAGTTTGAAAATGACAGAAAACTCGGAAATGTTAATAGACAGTGAGAATGATAGTAACAGAAATTCAGGAGGTCGCAGACAGACTGGTGAAATGGGCAGACACATGGCAGATACAATTTAACACAGAGAAGGGTGAAGTGATACATGTTGGTAGGAAGCATGAGCAGAGGCAATATCAACTAAACGTTACAATTTCAAAGCGGGTGCACGATCAGAGAGACCTGGTGTGTACTTACACAAATCATTGAAGGTGGCAGGACAAGTAGCGATGGCTGTTAATAAAGCATACGGAGTCCTTGGCTTTACAAACAGAGACACAGAGTAACAAAATCCAGGTAGAAATGTTAACCTTTTAAAAAGCATTGGTTAGACCCCAGCTGGAGTATTGTGTGCAATTCTGAGCACCACACTTTGGCAAGCATGGCAAGGATTAGAGAAGGTGTAGAGGAGATTTACCAGAATGGTACCAGGGATCTGGATCTTCAATTACGTGGAGAGACAGGAGAAGCTGGGATTGTTCATTTTCGAGCAGCGAAGGTTAAACATCACAGAATTGTAGAATCGTCGAAATTTACGGCACAGAAGGAGGCCATTTGGCCCATTGCATCTGCGCCGGTCGAAATAGAGCTTTCCAGCTTAATCCCACTTTCCAGCTCTTGGTCCGTAGCCCTGTAGGTGATGGCACTTCAAGTGCATATCCATGTACGTTTTAAACGTGATGAGGGTTTCTGCCTCTACCACCCTTTCAGGCCTTGAATTTCAGACCCGCACAGCCCTCTGGGTGAAAGAAATTCTCATCTCCCGTCTAATCCTTCTACCAATTACTTTAAATCTATGCTCCTTGGTTATTGACCTCTCTGCCAGGTGAAATCGGTGCTTGCTATCGACTCTATCTAGGCCCCTCATAATTTTATACACCTCAATTAAATCTCCCCTCAGCCTCCTCTGTTCCAAAGTAAAGAACCCCAAACTATTCCCCAGTCTTGGCAACATCCACGTAAATCTCCTCTATAATGTTTCAAATGCAATCACATCTTTCCTGTAATATTTTGACCAAAATTGTACGCAGTATTCTAGCTGTGGTCTAATTGGTGTTTTATACAGTTCTAGCATAAACTCCCTGTTTTTATATTCTATGCTTCGACTAATAAAGCAATGTATCCCACATGCCTTTTTAACCACCCTATCTACATGTGCTGATAGTTTTAGAGATATGTGGAAATGTACTCCAAGGTCCTTCTGTTCCACTGCACCTCTCAGTATCCTACCATTTATTGTGTATTCCCTTTTTGTTAGCCCGCCACCAATGCATTACCTCACACTTCTCCGAAATGAAGTCCATTTGCCACTGTTCTGCCCACCGGACCAGTCCATTGATATCTTCTTGCAGTCTGCAGCTTTCTTCATCACTATCAACCACACGGCCACTTTTTGTATCATGTGGAAACTTCTTCATCATGGCCCCAACACTAAAGTCTAAATCATTAATATATACCACAAATAGCAGGGGACCTAGTACTGAGCCCTGTGGAACCCCACTGGAAACAACCTTCCAGTCACAAAAACACCCGTTGACCATTACGAACTTTGCTTCCTGCCACTGAGCCAATTTTGGATCCAACTTGCCACTTTCCCTTGGATCCAATGACCAACCTGTCATTTGGGACCTTGTCAAAGGCCTTACTAATACCTACGTGGACTACATCAAATGCACTCCCCTCATCGACCCTCCTCATTACCTCCTCAAAAAATTCAATCCATTTAGTCAGACACGACATTCCCTTAACATTACCATGCTGACTGTCCTTGATTAATCTTGCATTTCGCCTGTAGCCAGAGAGGATTGGAAAATGATGGTCTGAGCCTCCGCTATTTCCTCCCTTAAAAGCCTGGGATACATTTCATCCGAGCCTCGTGATTTATCTACTTTCAAAGATGCTAAACACCTTAATGTTTCCTCTCTCACTATGTTTGTCTCATCTAATATTTCACACTCCTTCTCCTTAACTACAATGTCTGCATCATCTCACTCTTCTGTGAATAAAGACACAAAGTATTTATTAAGAACTATATCCACGTCTTCCGCCTCTACACACAGATTCACTGTTTGTTCTATAATAGGCCAGACTCTTTCCTTAGTTATCCTCTTGCTCTTGATGTATGCATAAAACATCTTTGGGTTTTCCTTGATTTTACTTGCCAATATTTTTTGATGCCATCTCTTTGCTTTCCTAATTTACTTTTTAATTTCACCCCTGCACTTTCTATACCCCTCTCGGCTTTCTGTAGTATTGAGCTCTCGGTATCTGACAGAAGCTTCCCTTTTTTCCCCTTATCCAACACAGTATTCCCCTTGACATCCAGGGGGCTCTAGATTTGGAAGTCCCATCCTTTATCTTTTTGGGAATATATTTGCTCTGAGCCCTCACTATCTCCTCGTTGAATGCTTCCCACAGCTCTGCACTGATTTCCAATTAAGAAGCTGTTTCCAGTCCACTTTTCCTAAATCACATCTCAGCTGAGTAAATTTGGCCTTTCCCCAATTGAAATTTTTAAACCTGGTCTTTCTTTGTCCTTTTCCATCAGGGGAGATTTAGTATAGATATTCCAGATTGTAATAGGTTTTGATAGATTAAGTAAGTCTGTTTCCAGAGGCAGAATGGTGAGTAATCAGAGGAAACAAATTTGAAGTAATTGGCAAAAGAACCAGAGGAGAGATGATATTGTTCTTTACGCAGTGAGATGTGATCTAGAATGCACTGAGTGAGAACGTGGTGGAAGCAGATTCAATAGTAAATTTCGAAAGGGAATGGGGTAATTAGATGAAGGGGAATTTTTTTATGGGGCTCTGATTAAAGAGTAGGACTGAATAAATAACTCTTTCAAAGAGACGGCACGGACACGATGGGCCGAATGGTCTCTGTATGTGATGTACCGTTCTATAATTCTATGAGCAAGAGACAGAGAGAGAGAGAAGAGGGGGAGAGAGAGAAAGGGAGAAAGAGAGAAATAAAAATACAGACTGAAAGACAGGGAGAGGCACAGAGGGAAATAAATTAACCTTAAAAGGGGAATTGTATAAATACCTGAAGGGGTACAATTCGCAGGACTATGGGAAAAGAGCAAGGGAATGGGACTAATTTGAGGGGTGAGGCCATGGTGGGATTTGAACATGAGGAGAAGAATAGTTAAATCGAGTTGTTGCCGGATCGGCAGCCAATGTTGGTCAGTGATCACAGGGGTGATGGGTGAACGGGACATGATGTGTGTTAGGATATGGGCAGCAGAGTTTTGGATGAGCTCTAGTTTATGGAGGCTTGTTACTGGGAAGCCGGCCAGGAGAGTATTGGAATAGTCGAGTCTGGATATAACAAAGGCACGGATGAGGGTTTATGCAGCGGAAGGGCTGAGGTGGAGCGGAGATGGGTGAAATTTTGGGGGCGGTAGTCGGCAGGACTGGTGATTGAGAAGATATGAGTTCGGAACTCAGCTCAGGGACAAAGAGATCGCAGAGGTTGCAAACAGCCTGGTTCAGCCTCAGACATTGACCAGGGAGGGGGACTGAATCGGTAGATAGAGAATGGAGTTTGTGACGAGGACCGAAGACAATGGCTTCGCTCTTCCCAAGATTTAAATGACAAACAGTAATACAGTGAAACGTGATTTACAGATCTAATTTCTGGATATAGAGAGACTTACCAGGGACACCAACAGCAGCAAAGAATGAAGAATAGTCATACAGTTAGCAAAGGTTGGCAGGGTTAACAGCTGGATAGAGAGACTGACCAGGAACAACAATCGAAAACAAGGAGGGGAGAGTAAATGACAAGAACAGTAATACAGTAAAACATGGTTAACAGAATAGCTGGACAGAGAGACTTACCAGGAACACCAACAGCAGCAAGGAGTGGATAGTAAATGTATTGAATAATCTGAAGTGCGAACTTTATCCGAACGTTTAATGGTAGCCAAATATAAAATGCTGAAAGATCGTGAATATCCGAGCTGAAACTCCTGCCCATTGTTGTAACATTCCAATCTACTGTTGTCAGATTCTGATCCATTGTTGTAACATTCCAATCTACTGTTCTCAGATTCCGACTCCCTCTCTGTGGAGCAGCGCGCTGATCCCTGTCAGTGCCGGAGGTGATGCTCTCACTGACACTACGGATAACACATTGAAAGGAATCCCTTATTAATAGAAGAGGGAAACCCTGCACTGATACAATTAGAGTCCATGGAGACTGACATTAATTACAGTCACTAAACAAACATCTTCAGTTAACCCCTTTCAATCCAACACTTTTTGTACCACAATAAAGTAGAACATTTACCCGGTCCGGATGGGAAATATGAGGATTGCTGAGGGAAGGAATGGTGGAAATAGCGCAGGCTGTGGCCAGAATATTTCAATCCTCCTCGGATATGGGAGTGGTGCCAGAGGACTGGAGGGTTGCAAATGTTACACCCTGTTTAAAAAAGGAGAGAGGGATAAACCCTGTAACTGCAGGCCAGTCAGCCTAACGTCAGTGGTGGGAAAACTCTAGAGGCCATATTCACAGAGAAAAGTATCTGTCTTTGGAAAAAACATGGATTAATAAATGACAACCAGCATGGATATGTAACGGCAAAGTGTGTCTGACAAACTTGATTAAGTTCTTTGATGAAGTAACGGAGAGGGTTGATGAGCATAGTGCGTTTGATGTTGTGTACATGGACATTCAAAATGCATTTGATGAAGTACAATTGAATAGACTTGTTAGGACCAAAGGGACAGTGGCAGTGGGGATCTGACACTGGCTAAGGGACAGAAAACCGAGAGTAGTGGTGAACGGTTGTTGTTCAGACTGGAGGGAAGTGTACAGTGGTGTCCCCCAGATGTCGCTATTCGGACCAGTGCTCTTTTTGATATATATCAATGATATAGACATATATATAGACATATATATATATATTCATATACATATATACACACACACAGATAGTGGGATAAGGTAGGCTTCAGGAGGACATCGACAGGCTGGTGAAATGAGCAAAGTGATGAAAGGTGCGGTCGACAGAGCTATTATGTGGCACTTACTCTATAATAATCTTCTCACCGATGGCCAGTTTGAGTTCCGGCAGGACCACTCGGCTCCAGACCTCATTACAGCCTTGGTCCAAACATGGACAAAGGAGCTGAATTCCAGAGGTGAGGTGAGAGTGACTGCCCTTGACATCAAGGCAGCATTGGACTGAGTGCGGCATCAAGGAGCCCCAGTAAAATTGTGTCAATGGAAAGCAGGGGGAAAACTCTCCACCAGCTCAAGTCATACCCGGCACAACGGAAGATGGTTGTGGTTTTTGGAGGTCAATCATCACAGCCCCAGGACATCGCTGCAGCAGTACATCAGGGCAGTGTCCTCGGCCCATCCATCTTCAGCTATTTCATCAATGACCTTCCCTCCATCCTATGGTCAGAAGTGGGGATGTTCGCTGATGATTGCTCAG
Source organism: Squalus acanthias (assembly GCA_030390025.1). Lineage (NCBI taxonomy): Eukaryota > Metazoa > Chordata > Chondrichthyes > Squaliformes > Squalidae > Squalus > Squalus acanthias. Next base: position 5,809,236 of record JASTWF010000034.1, on the reverse strand, counting down.
TATTCAGTTCTATTCACAACTCCTCAGATAATGAAGCAGTCCATGCCCACATGCAGCAAGACCTGGATGACATTCAGCCTTGGGTTGATAAGTGGCAAGTAATAATCACACCAAACAAGTGCCAGGCAATGACAATCTCCAACAAGAGCCGCATCCCCTTGACCTTCAATGGGATTACCATCGCCAAATCCGTCACCATCAGTATCCTGTGGGGTTCCATTGACCAGAACCTTAACTGGACCAGCCACATAAATACTGTGGCTAAAAGAGCAGGTCAAGGCTGGGTATTCTGCTTTGAGCGTCTCACCTCCTGACTCCCCAAATCCTTTCCACCATCTACAAGGCACAAGTAAGGAGTGTGATGGAATACTCTACACTTGTCTGGATGAGTGCAGCTCCAACAACACAAGAAGCTCGACATCATCCAGGACAAAGCAGCTCACTTGATTGGTAGCCCATCCATCACCATAAAGGGGTAGAGAGGGTGGTAAAAAGGGAGGGGGTCGCGGTATTGATTAAAGAAACTATTACAGCTGTGAGGAGAGATGATATGTTGGAGGGATCATCAAACGAGGCCATATGGGTCGAATGGAAAAACAAAAAAGGGGCGACCACACTGCTGGGAATGTACTCTCGACCCCCAAACAGTGAGAGGGAGATAGAAGAGCAAATATGTCGACACATTTCTGGGAAGTGCAAAAACTATAGGGCAGTAGTAGTAGGAGATTTGAACTACCCCAATATTAACTGGGATAAGCTGGGTTTGTTTTCCTTTGAACAGAGGAGGCCTGCTCCTGCTCCTATGACTTATGTTATGTTCTGAAACATTCACTCCCTCCACCACCGGCGCACCGTGGCTACAGTTTGTACCATCTACAAGATGCACTGCAGCAACTTGCCAAGGTTTCTTCGGCAGTACCTCCCAAACATGCAGCCTCTACCACCTAGAAGGACAAGGGCAGCAGGAGCATGGGAACACCATCACCTGTAACTTCCCCTCCTAGTCACACACCATCCTGACTTGGAAGTATATCACCATTCCTTCATTGTCGCTGGGTCAAAATCCTGCAACTCCCTCCATAACAGCACAGTGGGAGCGCCTTTCCATCTCCGACTGTAGCGGTTCACCATCACCTTCTCAAGTGCAACTAGGGATGGGCAATAAATGCTCGGCGTGCCAGCGATGACCACATCCCATGAATGAATAAAAAAGGACAAAATAGATGGCAGATGAAATTCCATAAATTGCATAGATTTTAGAACGTTTGCCGCGGATTGGAATGTAGCAAATGTAACCCCAATATTTAAGAAAGGAGGGAGAGAGAAAACGGGGAACTACAGACCAGTTTTCCTGCCATCAGTAGTAGGGAAAATGCTAAAATATATTAAGGACGTAGTAACAGGGCACTTAGAAAATGATAATAGGATTGGGCAGAGTCAACACGGATTTATGAAAGGGAAATCGTGTTTGACAAATTTGTTACAGTGTTTTGAGGTTGTAACTAGCAGAACAGATAAGGGGGAGACAGTGGATGTGGTGGATTTGGATTTTCAGAAGACATACGATAAGGGGCCGCACAAGAGGTTATTAAACAAAATGGGATTGGGGGTAATATTCTAGCATGGGTTGAGGATTGGTTAACGGACAGAAAACAGAGAATAGCAATAAACGAGTCATTTTCGGTTTGGCAGGCTGTAACTAGTGGGGTACTGCAATAATCAGTGTTTGGGCCACAGCTATTTACGATATATATCAATGATTTGGATGAGGGGACCAAATGCAATATCTCCAAGTTTGCTGATGATACAAAGCTGGGTGGAAATGTAAGTTGTGAGGAGGATGCAAGGAGGCTTCAAGGGGATATAGACAGGCTAAGTGAATGGGCAAGAACATGGCAAATGGAATATAAGTGGAGAAATGTGCAGTTAGGAAAAATAGTAAAGCAAGGTATTTTTTAAATGTTGAGAGATTGGGAAATGTTGGTGTTCAGAGGGACCTGGGTGTCCTTGTACATGAATCACTGAAAGGTAACATGCAGGTACAGCAAATAATTAGGAAAGCAAATGGTATGTTGGCCTTTATTATAAGAGGATTTGAGCATAAGAGTAAAGACGTCTTACTGCAATTATATAAGGCCCTGGTGAGACCACACCAGGAGTACTGTGTACAGTTGTGGTCTCCTTACCTAAGGAAGGATATAATTGCCAAAGAGGGAGTGCAACGAAGGTTCACCAGACTGGTTCCTGGGATGGGGGGATTTTCCTATGAGAACAGGTGGAGTAGACTAGGCCTATGTTCCCTAGAATTTAGAAGAATGAAAGGTAATCTCATGGAAATATATAAAATTCTTAGAGGGCTTAACAGGGTAGATGCAGGGAGGATGTTTCCCCTGGCTCGGGAGTCTAGAACAAGGGGTCACAGTCTCAGCAAAAGACGTCGGCCAGTTAGGTCCGAGATGAGGAGAAAATTCTTCACTCGGAGGGTGGGGAATCTTTGCAATTCTCTCCCCCAGAGGGCTGTGGATGTTCAGTCGTTGAGTATATTCAAAACAGAGATTGAAAGATTTTTGAATATTAAGGGAATCAAGGGTTATGGGGATAGTTCAGGACAGTGGAGTTGAGATAGAAGATCAGCCATGACCTTATTGAACGGCGGAGCAGGATCGATGGGCCAAATGGCCTACTCCTGCTCCTATTTCATATGTTCCTATTTTCTAACTCTCAATATCTAGCCCTGACTTTCTCTTCCCTCTGCCTCTCTCAGCCTGTCTGTCTCTCTCTGGCTGTCTGTGGCTCTCCCCCAGACTTTCTGTCTCTCTATTTCTATCTCTCAATCTGCCCACTCTCTTTGTTTCTATTTCTCTCTTTGTGTCTGTCTGACTCTCTCTATGGCCCGCTCAATGACCCTCCCAATGTCTCGCTCTATGTTTCAGTCAATGTCTCTCTCAATGTCCCTCTCAATGTATCCCTGATTTTAATCACTCCACCATTGGTGGCCATGCCTTTAGCTGCCTGGGCCCTAAGCTCTGGAATTCTGTCCGTAAACCTCTCTGCCTCTCTCTCCTCCATCAAGACGCTCCTTAAAAATTACCTCTTTGACCAAGCTTTTGGTTATCTGCCCAAATATCTCCTTATGTGGCTCGATGTCAAATGTTGTTTGATAGCACTCCTGTGAAGCGTCTTGGGACGTTCTACTACGTTAAAGGCGCTTTATAAATATAAGTTGTTGGTGTGTTTTGCTTATTTCCAATTTAAGAATTAACAATTAACTTTACACCATTGTTTATTGGCTATCATACCCAATTTAACAATTAACTGCGGCAGTTTTACCCTGTGTATTGGTTATCATAACCAATTTAAACAATTTACTGTAACAGTTTTAGCATGTGTATTGGTTATCATACCAAATTTAACAATTAACTGACTGTTTTACCCTGTGTATTGGTTATCATACCCAATTTCACAATTAACTGTGACAGTTTTACCCTGTGTATTGGTTATCATACCCAATTTAACAATTAACTTTGACAGTTTTACCTTGTGTATTGGTTATCATACCCAATTTCACAATTAACTGTGACAGTTTTACCCTGTGTATTGGTTATCATACCCAATTTAACAATTAACGAACAGTTTTACCCTGTGTATTGGTTATCATACCCAATTTAACAATTAACTGTGACAGTTTTAGCCTGTGTATTGGTTATCATACACAATTTAACAATTAACTGACAGTTTTACCCTGTGTATTGGTTATCAAACACAATTTAACAATTAACTGTGACAGTATTACCCTGTGTATTGGTTATCATACCCAATTTAACAATTAACTGTGACAGTTTTAACGTGTGTATTTGTTATCATATCCAATTTAACAATTAACTGTGACAGTTTACACTGTGTATTGGTTATCATACCCAATTTAACAATAAACTGTGAAAGTTTTACCCTGTGTATTGGTTATCATACTAAATTTAACAATTAACTGACAGTTTTACCCTGTGTATTGGTTATCATACCGAATTTAACAATTAACTGTGACAGTTTTACCCTGTGTATTGGTTATCATAACAAATTTAACAATTAACTGTGACAGTTTTACCCTGTGTATCGGTTATCATACCCAATTTAACAATTAACTGACAATTTTACCCTGTGTATTGGTTATCATACCCAAGTTAACAATTAACTGTGACAGTTTTACCCTGTGTATTGGTTATCATACCCAATTTAACAGTTAACTATGAAAGTTTTACTCTGTGTATTGGTTATCATACCCAATTTAACAATTACCAGTGACAGTTTTACCCTGTGAATTGGTTATCATACCCAATTTAACAATTAACTGACAGTTTTACCCTGTGTATTGGTTATCATACCCAATTTAACAATTAACTGACAGTTTTACCCTGTGTATTGGTTATCATACCCAATTTAACAATTACCTGTGACAGTTTTACCCTGTGTATTGGTTATCATACCCAATTTAACAATTACCTGACAGTTTTACTCTGTGTATTGGTTATCATACCCAATTTAACAATTAACTGTGACAGTTTTACCCTGTGTATTGGTTATCATACACAATTTAACAATTAACTATGACAGTTTTACCCTGTGTATTGGTTATCAAACCCAATTTAACAATTACCTGACAGTTTTACACTATGTATTGGTTATCATACCCAATTTAACAATTAACTGACAGTTTTACCCTGTGTATTGGTTATCATACCCAATTTAACAATTACCTGTGACAGTTTTACCCTGTGTATTGGGTATCTTACGCAATTTAACAATTAACTGACAGTTTTACCCTGTGTATTTGTTATCATACCCAATTTAACCATTAACTGTGACAGTTTTACCCTGTGTATTGGTTATCATACCCAATTTAACAATGAACTGACAGTTTTACCCTGTGTATTGGTTATCATACCCAATTTAACAATTAACTGTGACAGTTTTACTCTGTGTATTGGTTATCATAACCAATTTAACAATTAACTGTGACAGGTTTAACCTGTGTATTGATTATGTTACCCAATTTAAGCATTAACTAACAGTTTTACCCTGTGTATTGGTTGTCATACCCAATTTAACAATTAACTGTGACAGTTTTACCCTGTGTATTGGTTATCATACCCAATTTAACAATTAACTGTGACAGTTTTACCCTGTGTATTGGTTATCATACCCAATTTAACAATTAACTGTGACAGTTTTACCCTGTGTATTGGTTATCATACCAAATTTAACAATTACCAGTGACAGTTTTACACTGTGTATTGGTTATCATACCCAATTTAACAATTAACTGACAGTTTTACCCTGTGTATTGGTTATCATACCCAATTTAACAATTAACTGACAGTTTTACCCTGTGTATTGGTTATCATACCCAATTTAACAATTACCTGTGACAGTTTTACCCTGTGTATTGGTTATCATACCCAATTTAACAATTACCTGACAGTTTTACTCTGTGTATTGGTTATCATACCCAATTTAACAATTAACTGTGACAGTTTTACCCTGTGTATTGGTTATCATACACAATTTAACAATTAACTGTGACAGTTTTACCCTGTGTATTGGTTATCAAACCCAATTTAACAATTACCTGACAGTTTTACACTATGTATTGGTTATCATACCCAATTTAACAATTAACTGACAGTTTTACCCTGTGTATTGGTTATCATACCGACTTTAACAATTACCTGTGACAGTTTTACCCTGTGTATTGGGTATCATACGCAATTTAACAATTAACTGACAGTTTTACCCTGTGTATTTGTTATCATACCCAATTTAACCATTAACTGTGACAGTTTTACCCTGTGTATTGGTTATCATACCCAATTTAACAATGAACTGACAGTTTTACCCTGTGTATTGGTTATCATACCCAATTTAACAATTAACTGTGACAGTTTTACTCTGTGTATTGGTTATCATAACCAATTTAACAATTAACTGTCACAGGTTTAACCTGTGTATTGATTATGTTACCCAATTTAAGCATTAACTAACAGTTTTACCCTGTGTATTGGTTGTCATACCCAATTTAACAATTAACTGTGACAGTTTTACCCTGTGTATTGGTTATCATACCCAATTTAACAACTAACTGTGACAGTTTTACCCTGTGTATTGGTTATCATACCCAATTTAACAATTAACTGTGACAGTTTTACCCTGTGTATTGGTTATCATACCAAATTTAACAATTAGCTGTGACAGTTTTACCCTGTGTATCGGTTATCATACCCAATTTAACAATTAACTGACAATTTTACCCTGTGTATTGGTTATCATACCCAAGTTAACAATTAACTGTGACAGTTTTACCCTGTGTATTGGTTATCATACCCAATTTAACAATTAACTGTGAAAGTTTTACCCTGTGTATGGGTTATCATTCCCAATTTAACAATTAACTGACAGTTTTACCCTGTGTATTGGTTATCATACACAATTTAACAATTACCAGTGACAGTTTTACCCTGTGTATTGGTTATCATACCCAATTTAACAATTAACTGACAGTTTTACCCTGTGTATTGGTTATCATACCCAATTTAACAATTAACTGACAGTTTTACCCTGTGTATTGGTTATCATACCCAATTTAACAATTAACTGTGACAGTTTTACCCTGTGTATTGGTTATCATACCCAATTTAACAATTAACTGTGACAGTTTTACCCTGTGTATTGGTTATCATACCCAATTTAACAATTAACTGTGACAGTTTTACCCTGTGTATTGGTTATCATACCCAATTTAACAATTAACTGTGACAGTTTTACCCTGTGTATTGGTTATCATACCCAATTTAACAATTAACTGACAGTTTTACCCTGTGTATTGGTTATCATACCCAATTTAACAATTAACTGTGACAGTTTTACCCTGTGTATTGGTTATCATACCCAATTTAACAATTAACTGACAGTTTTACCCTGTGTATTGGTTATCATACCCAATTTAACAATTAACTGTGACAGTTTTACCCTGTGTATTGGTTATCATACCCAATTTAACAATTAACTGACAGTTTTACCCTGTGTATTGGTTATCATACCCAATTTAACAATTAACTGTGACAGTTTTACCCTGTGTATTGGTTATCATACCAATTTAACAATTAACTGTGACAGTTTTACCCTGTGTATTGGTTATCATACCCAATTTAACAATTAACTGACAGTTTTACCCTGTGTATTGGTTATCATACCCAATTTAACAATTAACTGTGACAGTTTTACCCTGTGTATTGGTTATCATACCCAATTTAACAATTAACTGACAGTTTTACCCTGTGTATTGGTTATCATACCCAATTTAACAATTAACTGACAGTTTTACCCTGTGTATTGGTTATCATACCCAATTTAACAATTAACTGTGACAGTTTTACCCTGTGTATTGGTTATCATACCCAATTTAACAATTAACTGACAGTTTTACCCTGTGTATTGGTTATCATACCCAATTTAACAATTAACTGTGACAGTTTTACCCTGTGTATTGGTTATCATACCCAATTTAACAATTAACTGTGACAGTTTTACCCTGTGTATTGGTTATCATACCCAATTTAACAATTAACTGTGACAGTTTTACCCTGTGTATTGGTTATCATACCCAATTTAACAATTAACTGACAGTTTTACCCTGTGTATTGGTTATCATACCCAATTTAACAATTAACTGTGACAGTTTTACCCTGTGTATTGGTTATCATACCCAATTTAACAATTAACTGTGACAGTTTTACCCTGTGTATTGGTTATCATACCCAATTTAACAATTAACTGTGACAGTTTTACCCTGTGTATTGGTTATCATACCCAATTTAACAATTAACTGTGACAGTTTTACCCTGTGTATTGGTTATCATACCCAATTTAACAATTAACTGTGACAGTTTTACCCTGTGTATTGGTTATCATACCCAATTTAACAATTAACTGTGACAGTTTTACCCTGTGTATTGGTTATCATACCCAATTTAACAATTAACTGTGACAGTTTTACCCTGTGTATTGGTTATCATACCCAATTTAACAATTAACTGACAGTTTTACCCTGTGTATTGGTTATCATACCCAATTTAACAATTAACTGTGACAGTTTTACCCTGTGTATTGGTTATCATACCCAATTTAACAATTAACTGTGACAGTTTTACCCTGTGTATTGGTTATCATACCCAATTTAACAATTAACTGACAGTTTTACCCTGTGTATTGGTTATCATACCCAATTTAACAATTAACTGTGACAGTTTTACCCTGTGTATTGGTTATCATACCCAATTTAACAATTAACTGTGACAGTTTTACCCTGTGTATTGGTTATCATACCCAATTTAACAATTAACTGTGACAGTTTTACCCTGTGTATTGGTTATCATACCCAATTTAACAATTAACTGTGACAGTTTTACCCTGTGTATTGGTTATCATACCCAATTTAACAATTAACTGACAGTTTTACCCTGTGTATTGGTTATCATACCCAATTTAACAATTAACTGTGACAGTTTTACCCTGTGTATTGGTTATCATACCCAATTTAACAATTAACTGTACAGTTTTACCCTGTGTATTGGTTATCATACCCAATTTAACAATTAACTGACAGTTTTACCCTGTGTATTGGTTATCATACCCAATTTAACAATTAACTGTGACAGTTTTACCCTGTGTATTGGTTATCATACCCAATTTAACAATTAACTGACAGTTTTACCCTGTGTATTGGTTATCATACCCAATTTAACAATTAACTGTGACAGTTTTACCCTGTGTATTGGTTATCATACCCAATTTAACAATTACCTGTGACAGTTTTACCCTGTGTATTGGTTATCATACCCAATTTAACAATTAACTGGACAGTTTTACCCTGTGTATTGGTTATCATACCCAATTTAACAATTAACTGTGACAGTTTTACCCTGTGTATTGGTTATCATACCCAATTTAACAATTAACTGACAGTTTTACCCTGTGTATTGGTTATCATACCCAATTTAACAATTAACTGACAGTTTTACCCTGTGTATTGGTTATCATACCCAATTTAACAATTAACTGTGACAGTTTTACCCTGTGTATTGGTTATCATACCCAATTTAACAATTAACTGTGACAGTTTTACCCTGTGTATTGGTTATCATACCCAATTTAACAATTAACTGTGACAGTTTTACCCTGTGTATTGGTTATCATACCCAATTTAACAATTAACTGTGACAGTTTTACCCTGTGTATTGGTTATCATACCCAATTTAACAATTAACTGTGACAGTTTTACCCTGTGTATTGGTTATCATACCCAATTTAACAATTAACTGTGACAGTTTTACCCTGTGTATTGGTTATCATACCCAATTTAACAATTAACTGACAGTTTTACCCTGTGTATTGGTTATCATACCCAATTTAACAATTAACTGTGACAGTTTTACCCTGTGTATTGGTTATCATACCCAATTTAACAATTAACTGTGACAGTTTTACCCTGTGTATTGGTTATCATACCCAATTTAACAATTAACTGTGACAGTTTTACCCTGTGTATTGGTTATCATACCCAATTTAACAATTAACTGTGACAGTTTTACCCTGTGTATTGGTTATCATACCAATTTAACAATTAACTGTGACAGTTTTACCCTGTGTATTGGTTATCATACCCAATTTAACAATTAACTGACAGTTTTACCCTGTGTATTGGTTATCATACCCAATTTAACAATTAACTGTGACAGTTTTACCCTGTGTATTGGTTATCATACCCAATTTAACAATTAACTGTGACAGTTTTACCCTGTGTATTGGTTATCATACCCAATTTAACAATTAACTGTGACAGTTTTACCCTGTGTATTGGTTATCATACCCAATTTAACAATTAACTGACAGTTTTACCCTGTGTATTGGTTATCATACCCAATTTAACAATTAACTGTGACAGTTTTACCCTGTGTATTGGTTATCATACCCAATTTAACAATTAACTGTGACAGTTTTACCCTGTGTATTGGTTATCATACCCAATTTAACAATTAACTGTGACAGTTTTACCCTGTGTATTGGTTATCATACCCAATTTAACAATTAACTGTGACAGTTTTACCCTGTGTATTGGTTATCATACCCAATTTAACAATTAACTGACAGTTTTACCCTGTGTATTGGTTATCATACCCAATTTAACAATTAACTGACAGTTTTACCCTGTGTATTGGTTATCATACCCAATTTAACAATTAACTGTGACAGTTTTACCCTGTGTATTGGTTATCATACCCAATTTAACAATTAACTGACAGTTTTACCCTGTGTATTGGTTATCATACCCAATTTAACAATTAACTGTGACAGTTTTACCCTGTGTATTGGTTATCATACCAATTTAACAATTAACTGTGACAGTTTTACCCTGTGTATTGGTTATCATACCCAATTTAACAATTAACTGACAGTTTTACCCTGTGTATTGGTTATCATACCCAATTTAACAATTAACTGTGACAGTTTTACCCTGTGTATTGGTTATCATACCCAATTTAACAATTACCTGTGACAGTTTTACCCTGTGTATTGGTTATCATACCCAATTTAACAATTAACTGACAGTTTTACCCTGTGTATTGGTTATCATACCCAATTTAACCATTAACTGTGACAGTTTTACCCTGTGTATTGGTTATCATACCCAATTTAACAATGAACTGACAGTTTTACCCTGTGTATTGGTTATCATACCCAATTTAACAATTAACTGTGACAGTTTTACTCTGTGTATTGGTTATCATAACCAATTTAACAATTAACTGTCACAGTTTAACCCTGTGTATTGTTATGTTACCCAATGTAAGCAATTAACTGACAGTTTTACCCTGTGTATTGGTTATCATACCCAATTTAACAATTAACTGTGACAGTTTTACCCTGTGTATTGGTTATCATACCCAATTTAACAATTAACTGTGACAGTTTTACCCTGTGTATTGGTTATCATACCCAATTTAACAATTAACTGTGACAGTTTTACCCTGTGTATTGGTCTTCATACCAAATTTAACAATTAGCTGTGACAGTTTTACCCTGTGTATCGGTTATCATACCCAAGTTAACAATTAACTGTGACAGTTTTACCCTGTGTATTGGTTATCATACCCAATTTAACCATTAACTGTGACAGTTTTACCCTGTGTATTGGTTATCATACCCAATTTAACAATGAACTGACAGTTTTACCTGTGTATTGGTTATCATACCCAATTTAACAATTAACTGTGACAGTTTTACTCTGTGTATTGGTTATATAACAATTTAACAATTAACTGACAGTTTTACCCTGTGTATTGGTATGTCATACCCAATTTAACAATTAACTGACAGTTTTACCCTGTGTATTGGTTATCATACCAATTTAACAATTAACTGTGACAGTTTTACCCTGTGTATTGGTTATCATACCCAATTTAACAATTAACTGACAGTTTTACCCTGTGTATTGGTTATCATACCCAATTTAACAATTAACTGACAGTTTTACCCTGTGTATTGGTTATCATACCCAATTTAACAATTAACTGTGACAGTTTTACCCTGTGTATTGGTTATCATACCCAATTTAACAATTAACTGTGACAGTTTTACCCTGTGTATTGGTTATCATACCCAATTTAACAATTAACTGAACAGTTTTACCCTGTGTATTGGTTATCATACCCAATTTAACAATTAACTGTGACAGTTTTACCCTGTGTATTGGTTATCATACCCAATTTAACAATTAACTGTGACAGTTTTACCCTGTGTATTGGTTATCATACCCAATTTAACAATTAACTGACAGTTTTACCCTGTGTATTGGTTATCATACCCAATTTAACAATTAACTGTGACAGTTTTACCCTGTGTATTGGTTATCATACCCAATTTAACAATTAACTGTGACAGTTTTACCCTGTGTATTGGTTATCATACCCAATTTAACAATTAACTGTGACAGTTTTACCCTGTGTATTGGTTATCATACCCAATTTAACAATTAACTGACAGTTTTACCCTGTGTATTGGTTATCATACCCAATTTAACAATTAACTGACAGTTTTACCCTGTGTATTGGTTATCATACCCAATTTAACAATTAACTGTGACAGTTTTACCCTGTGTATTGGTTATCATACCCAATTTAACAATTAACTGACAGTTTTACCCTGTGTATTGGTTATCATACCCAATTTAACAATTAACTGTGACAGTTTTACCCTGTGTATTGGTTATCATACCCAATTTAACAATTAACTGTGACAGTTTTACCCTGTGTATTGGTTATCATACCCAATTTAACAATTAACTGACAGTTTTACCCTGTGTATTGGTTATCATACCCAATTTAACAATTAACTGACAGTTTTACCCTGTGTATTGGTTATCATACCCAATTTAACAATTAACTGTGACAGTTTTACCCTGTGTATTGGTTATCATACCCAATTTAACAATTAACTGACAGTTTTACCCTGTGTATTGGTTATCATACCCAATTTAACAATTAACTGTGACAGTTTTACCCTGTGTATTGGTTATCATACCCAATTTAACAATTAACTGACAGTTTTACCCTGTGTATTGGTTATCATACCCAATTTAACAATTAACTGTGACAGTTTTACCCTGTGTATTGGTTATCATACCCAATTTAACAATTAACTGTGACAGTTTTACCCTGTGTATTGGTTATCATACCCAATTTAACAATTAACTGACAGTTTTACCCTGTGTATTGGTTATCATACCCAATTTAACAATTAACTGTGACAGTTTTACCCTGTGTATTGGTTATCATACCCAATTTAACAATTAACTGTGACAGTTTTACCCTGTGTATTGGTTATCATACCCAATTTAACAATTAACTGTGACAGTTTTACCCTGTGTATTGGTTATCATACCCAATTTAACAATTAACTGTGACAGTTTTACCCTGTGTATTGGTTATCATACCCAATTTAACAATTAACTGACAGTTTTACCCTGTGTATTGGTTATCATACCCAATTTAACAATTAACTGTGACAGTTTTACCCTGTGTATTGGTTATCATACCCAATTTAACAATTAACTGACAGTTTTACCCTGTGTATTGGTTATCATACCCAATTTAACAATTAACTGTGACAGTTTTACCCTGTGTATTGGTTATCATACCCAATTTAACAATTAACTGTGACAGTTTTACCCTGTGTATTGGTTATCATACCCAATTTAACAATTAACTGTGACAGTTTTACCCTGTGTATTGGTTATCATACCCAATTTAACAATTAACTGTGACAGTTTTACCCTGTGTATTGGTTATCATACCCAATTTAACAATTAACTGTGACAGTTTTACCCTGTGTATTGGTTATCATACCCAATTTAACAATTAACTGACAGTTTTACCCTGTGTATTGGTTATCATACCCAATTTAACAATTAACTGTGACAGTTTTACCCTGTGTATTGGTTATCATACCCAATTTAACAATTAACTGACAGTTTTACCCTGTGTATTGGTTATCATACCCAATTTAACAATTAACTGACAGTTTTACCCTGTGTATTGGTTATCATACCCAATTTAACAATTAACTGTGACAGTTTTACCCTGTGTATTGGTTATCATACCCAATTTAACAATTAACTGACAGTTTTACCCTGTGTATTGGTTATCATACCCAATTTAACAATTAACTGTGACAGTTTTACCCTGTGTATTGGTTATCATACCCAATTTAACAATTAACTGACAGTTTTACCCTGTGTATTGGTTATCATACCCAATTTAACAATTAACTGTGACAGTTTTACCCTGTGTATTGGTTATCATACCCAATTTAACAATTAACTGTGACAGTTTTACCCTGTGTATTGGTTATCATACCCAATTTAACAATTAACTGACAGTTTTACCCTGTGTATTGGTTATCATACCCAATTTAACAATTAACTGTGACAGTTTTACCCTGTGTATTGGTTATCATACCCAATTTAACAATTAACTGACAGTTTTACCCTGTGTATTGGTTATCATACCCAATTTAACAATTAACTGTGACAGTTTTACCCTGTGTATTGGTTATCATACCCAATTTAACAATTAACTGTGACAGTTTTACCCTGTGTATTGGTTATCATACCCAATTTAACAATTAACTGACAGTTTTACCCTGTGTATTGGTTATCATACCCAATTTAACAATTAACTGTGACAGTTTTACCCTGTGTATTGGTTATCATACCCAATTTAACAATTAACTGACAGTTTTACCCTGTGTATTGGTTATCATACCCAATTTAACAATTAACTGACAGTTTTACCCTGTGTATTGGTTATCATACCCAATTTAACAATTAACTGTGACAGTTTTACCCTGTGTATTGGTTATCATACCCAATTTAACAATTAACTGACAGTTTTACCCTGTGTATTGGTTATCATACCCAATTTAACAATTAACTGTGACAGTTTTACCCTGTGTATTGGTTATCATACCCAATTTAACAATTAACTGACAGTTTTACCCTGTGTATTGGTTATCATACCCAATTTAACAATTAACTGTGACAGTTTTACCCTGTGTATTGGTTATCATACCCAATTTAACAATTAACTGTGACAGTTTTACCCTGTGTATTGGTTATCATACCCAATTTAACAATTAACTGACAGTTTTACCCTGTGTATTGGTTATCATACCCAATTTAACAATTAACTGTGACAGTTTTACCCTGTGTATTGGTTATCATACCCAATTTAACAATTAACTGTGACAGTTTTACCCTGTGTATTGGTTATCATACCCAATTTAACAATTAACTGTGACAGTTTTACCCTGTGTATTGGTTATCATACCCAATTTAACAATTAACTGTGACAGTTTTACCCTGTGTATTGGTTATCATACCCAATTTAACAATTAACTGTGACAGTTTTACCCTGTGTATTGGTTATCATACCCAATTTAACAATTAACTGTGACAGTTTTACCCTGTGTATTGGTTATCATACCCAATTTAACAATTAACTGTGACAGTTTTACCCTGTGTATTGGTTATCATACCCAATTTAACAATTAACTGACAGTTTTACCCTGTGTATTGGTTATCATACCCAATTTAACAATTAACTGTGACAGTTTTACCCTGTGTATTGGTTATCATACCCAATTTAACAATTAACTGACAGTTTTACCCTGTGTATTGGTTATCATACCCAATTTAACAATTAACTGTGACAGTTTTACCCTGTGTATTGGTTATCATACCCAATTTAACAATTAACTGACAGTTTTACCCTGTGTATTGGTTATCATACCCAATTTAACAATTAACTGACAGTTTTACCCTGTGTATTGGTTATCATACCCAATTTAACAATTAACTGTGACAGTTTTACCCTGTGTATTGGTTATCATACCCAATTTAACAATTAACTGACAGTTTTACCCTGTGTATTGGTTATCATACCCAATTTAACAATTAACTGTGACAGTTTTACCCTGTGTATTGGTTATCATACCCAATTTAACAATTAACTGACAGTTTTACCCTGTGTATTGGTTATCATACCCAATTTAACAATTAACTGTGACAGTTTTACCCTGTGTATTGGTTATCATACCCAATTTAACAATTAACTGTGACAGTTTTACCCTGTGTATTGGTTATCATACCCAATTTAACAATTAACTGACAGTTTTACCCTGTGTATTGGTTATCATACCCAATTTAACAATTAACTGTGACAGTTTTACCCTGTGTATTGGTTATCATACCCAATTTAACAATTAACTGACAGTTTTACCCTGTGTATTGGTTATCATACCCAATTTAACAATTAACTGTGACAGTTTTACCCTGTGTATTGGTTATCATACCCAATTTAACAATTAACTGTGACAGTTTTACCCTGTGTATTGGTTATCATACCCAATTTAACAATTAACTGACAGTTTTACCCTGTGTATTGGTTATCATACCCAATTTAACAATTAACTGACAGTTTTACCCTGTGTATTGGTTATCATACCCAATTTAACAATTAACTGTGACAGTTTTACCCTGTGTATTGGTTATCATACCCAATTTAACAATTAACTGACAGTTTTACCCTGTGTATTGGTTATCATACCCAATTTAACAATTAACTGTGACAGTTTTACCCTGTGTATTGGTTATCATACCCAATTTAACAATTAACTGACAGTTTTACCCTGTGTATTGGTTATCATACCCAATTTAACAATTAACTGTGACAGTTTTACCCTGTGTATTGGTTATCATACCCAATTTAACAATTAACTGTGACAGTTTTACCCTGTGTATTGGTTATCATACCCAATTTAACAATTAACTGACAGTTTTACCCTGTGTATTGGTTATCATACCCAATTTAACAATTAACTGTGACAGTTTTACCCTGTGTATTGGTTATCATACCCAATTTAACAATTAACTGTGACAGTTTTACCCTGTGTATTGGTTATCATACCCAATTTAACAATTAACTGTGACAGTTTTACCCTGTGTATTGGTTATCATACCCAATTTAACAATTAACTGTGACAGTTTTACCCTGTGTATTGGTTATCATACCCAATTTAACAATTAACTGTGACAGTTTTACCCTGTGTATTGGTTATCATACCCAATTTAACAATTAACTGTGACAGTTTTACCCTGTGTATTGGTTATCATACCCAATTTAACAATTAACTGTGACAGTTTTACCCTGTGTATTGGTTATCATACCCAATTTAACAATTAACTGTGACAGTTTTACCCTGTGTATTGGTTATCATACCCAATTTAACAATTAACTGACAGTTTTACCCTGTGTATTGGTTATCATACCCAATTTAACAATTAACTGTGACAGTTTTACCCTGTGTATTGGTTATCATACCCAATTTAACAATTAACTGTGACAGTTTTACCCTGTGTATTGGTTATCATACCCAATTTAACAATTAACTGTGACAGTTTTACCCTGTGTATTGGTTATCATACCCAATTTAACAATTAACTGACAGTTTTACCCTGTGTATTGGTTATCATACCCAATTTAACAATTAACTGTGACAGTTTTACCCTGTGTATTGGTTATCATACCCAATTTAACAATTAACTGTGACAGTTTTACCCTGTGTATTGGTTATCATACCCAATTTAACAATTAACTGACAGTTTTACCCTGTGTATTGGTTATCATACCCAATTTAACAATTAACTGTGACAGTTTTACCCTGTGTATTGGTTATCATACCCAATTTAACAATTAACTGACAGTTTTACCCTGTGTATTGGTTATCATACCCAATTTAACAATTAACTGTGACAGTTTTACCCTGTGTATTGGTTATCATACCCAATTTAACAATTAACTGACAGTTTTACCCTGTGTATTGGTTATCATACCCAATTTAACAATTAACTGACAGTTTTACCCTGTGTATTGGTTATCATACCCAATTTAACAATTAACTGTGACAGTTTTACCCTGTGTATTGGTTATCATACCCAATTTAACAATTAACTGACAGTTTTACCCTGTGTATTGGTTATCATACCCAATTTAACAATTAACTGTGACAGTTTTACCCTGTGTATTGGTTATCATACCCAATTTAACAATTAACTGACAGTTTTACCCTGTGTATTGGTTATCATACCCAATTTAACAATTAACTGTGACAGTTTTACCCTGTGTATTGGTTATCATACCCAATTTAACAATTAACTGTGACAGTTTTACCTGTGTATTGGTTATCATACCCAATTTAACAATTAACTGTGACAGTTTTACCCTGTGTATTGGTTATCATACCCAATTTAACAATTAACTGTGACAGTTTTACCCTGTGTATTGGTTATCATACCCAATTTAACAATTAACTGTGACAGTTTTACCCTGTGTATTGGTTATCATACCCAATTTAACAATTAACTGTGACAGTTTTACCCTGTGTATTGGTTATCATACCCAATTTAACAATTAACTGACAGTTTTACCCTGTGTATTGGTTATCATACCCAATTTAACAATTAACTGACAGTTTTACCCTGTGTATTGGTTATCATACCCAATTTAACAATTAACTGTGACAGTTTTACCCTGTGTATTGGTTATCATACCCAATTTAACAATTAACTGTGACAGTTTTACCCTGTGTATTGGTTATCATACCCAATTTAACAATTAACTGTGACAGTTTTACCCTGTGTATTGGTTATCATACCCAATTTAACAATTAACTGTGACAGTTTTACCCTGTGTATTGGTTATCATACCCAATTTAACAATTAACTGACAGTTTTACCCTGTGTATTGGTTATCATACCCAATTTAACAATTAACTGTGACAGTTTTACCCTGTGTATTGGTTATCATACCCAATTTAACAATTAACTGTGACAGTTTTACCCTGTGTATTGGTTATCATACCCAATTTAACAATTAACTGACAGTTTTACCCTGTGTATTGGTTATCATACCCAATTTAACAATTAACTGTGACAGTTTTACCCTGTGTATTGGTTATCATACCCAATTTAACAATTAACTGACAGTTTTACCCTGTGTATTGGTTATCATACCCAATTTAACAATTAACTGTGACAGTTTTACCCTGTGTATTGGTTATCATACCCAATTTAACAATTAACTGTGACAGTTTTACCCTGTGTATTGGTTATCATACCCAATTTAACAATTAACTGACAGTTTTACCCTGTGTATTGGTTATCATACCCAATTTAACAATTAACTGTGACAGTTTTACCCTGTGTATTGGTTATCATACCCAATTTAACAATTAACTGACAGTTTTACCCTGTGTATTGGTTATCATACCCAATTTAACAATTAACTGTGACAGTTTTACCCTGTGTATTGGTTATCATACCCAATTTAACAATTAACTGACAGTTTTACCCTGTGTATTGGTTATCATACCCAATTTAACAATTAACTGTGACAGTTTTACCCTGTGTATTGGTTATCATAACCAATTTAACAATTAACTGTGACAGTTTTACCCTGTGTATTGGTTATCATACCCAATTTAACAATTAACTGTGACAGTTTTACCCTGTGTATTGGTTATCATACCCAATTTAACAATTAACTGTGACAGTTTTACCCTGTGTATTGGTTATCATACCCAATTTAACAATTAACTGTGACAGTTTTACCCTGTGTATTGGTTATCATACCCAATTTAACAATTAACTGTGACAGTTTTACCCTGTGTATTGGTTATCATACCCAATTTAACAATTAACTGTGACAGTTTTACCCTGTGTATTGGTTATCATACCCAATTTAACAATTAACTGACAGTTTTACCCTGTGTATTGGTTATCATACCCAATTTAACAATTAACTGTGACAGTTTTACCCTGTGTATTGGTTATCATACCCAATTTAACAATTAACTGTGACAGTTTTACCCTGTGTATTGGTTATCATACCCAATTTAACAATTAACTGACAGTTTTACCCTGTGTATTGGTTATCATACCCAATTTAACAATTAACTGTGACAGTTTTACCCTGTGTATTGGTTATCATACCCAATTTAACAATTAACTGACAGTTTTACCCTGTGTATTGGTTATCATACCCAATTTAACAATTAACTGTGACAGTTTTACCCTGTGTATTGGTTATCATACCCAATTTAACAATTAACTGACAGTTTTACCCTGTGTATTGGTTATCATACCCAATTTAACAATTAACTGTGACAGTTTTACCCTGTGTATTGGTTATCATACCCAATTTAACAATTAACTGTGACAGTTTTACCCTGTGTATTGGTTATCATACCCAATTTAACAATTAACTGACAGTTTTACCCTGTGTATTGGTTATCATACCCAATTTAACAATTAACTGTGACAGTTTTACCCTGTGTATTGGTTATCATACCCAATTTAACAATTAACTGTGACAGTTTTACCCTGTGTATTGGTTATCATACCCAATTTAACAATTAACTGACAGTTTTACCCTGTGTATTGGTTATCATACCCAATTTAACAATTAACTGTGACAGTTTTACCCTGTGTATTGGTTATCATACCCAATTTAACAATTAACTGTGACAGTTTTACCCTGTGTATTGGTTATCATACCCAATTTAACAATTAACTGTGACAGTTTTACCCTGTGTATTGGTTATCATACCCAATTTAACAATTAACTGTGACAGTTTTACCCTGTGTATTGGTTATCATACCCAATTTAACAATTAACTGTGACAGTTTTACCCTGTGTATTGGTTATCATACCCAATTTAACAATTAACTGTGACAGTTTTACCCTGTGTATTGGTTATCATACCCAATTTAACAATTAACTGTGACAGTTTTACCCTGTGTATTGGTTATCATACCCAATTTAACAATTAACTGACAGTTTTACCCTGTGTATTGGTTATCATACCCAATTTAACAATTAACTGTGACAGTTTTACCCTGTGTATTGGTTATCATACCCAATTTAACAATTAACTGTGACAGTTTTACCCTGTGTATTGGTTATCATACCCAATTTAACAATTAACTGACAGTTTTACCCTGTGTATTGGTTATCATACCCAATTTAACAATTAACTGTGACAGTTTTACCCTGTGTATTGGTTATCATACCCAATTTAACAATTAACTGTGACAGTTTTACCCTGTGTATTGGTTATCATACCCAATTTAACAATTAACTGTGACAGTTTTACCCTGTGTATTGGTTATCATACCCAATTTAACAATTAACTGTGACAGTTTTACCCTGTGTATTGGTTATCATACCCAATTTAACAATTAACTGTGACAGTTTTACCCTGTGTATTGGTTATCATACCCAATTTAACAATTAACTGTGACAGTTTTACCCTGTGTATTGGTTATCATACCCAATTTAACAATTAACTGTGACAGTTTTACCCTGTGTATTGGTTATCATACCCAATTTAACAATTAACTGTGACAGTTTTACCCTGTGTATTGGTTATCATACCCAATTTAACAATTAACTGACAGTTTTACCCTGTGTATTGGTTATCATACCCAATTTAACAATTAACTGTGACAGTTTTACCCTGTGTATTGGTTATCATACCCAATTTAACAATTAACTGTGACAGTTTTACCCTGTGTATTGGTTATCATACCCAATTTAACAATTAACTGTGACAGTTTTACCCTGTGTATTGGTTATCATACCCAATTTAACAATTAACTGACAGTTTTACCCTGTGTATTGGTTATCATACCCAATTTAACAATTAACTGTGACAGTTTTACCCTGTGTATTGGTTATCATACCCAATTTAACAATTAACTGTGACAGTTTTACCCTGTGTATTGGTTATCATACCCAATTTAACAATTAACTGACAGTTTTACCCTGTGTATTGGTTATCATACCCAATTTAACAATTAACTGTGACAGTTTTACCCTGTGTATTGGTTATCATACCCAATTTAACAATTAACTGTGACAGTTTTACCCTGTGTATTGGTTATCATACCCAATTTAACAATTAACTGTGACAGTTTTACCCTGTGTATTGGTTATCATACCCAATTTAACAATTAACTGTGACAGTTTTACCCTGTGTATTGGTTATCATACCCAATTTAACAATTAACTGTGACAGTTTTACCCTGTGTATTGGTTATCATACCCAATTTAACAATTAACTGTGACAGTTTTACCCTGTGTATTGGTTATCATACCCAATTTAACAATTAACTGTGACAGTTTTACCCTGTGTATTGGTTATCATACCCAATTTAACAATTAACTGTGACAGTTTTACCCTGTGTATTGGTTATCATACCCAATTTAACAATTAACTGTGACAGTTTTACCCTGTGTATTGGTTATCATACCCAATTTAACAATTAACTGTGACAGTTTTACCCTGTGTATTGGTTATCATACCCAATTTAACAATTAACTGTGACAGTTTTACCCTGTGTATTGGTTATCATACCCAATTTAACAATTAACTGTGACAGTTTTACCCTGTGTATTGGTTATCATACCCAATTTAACAATTAACTGACAGTTTTACCCTGTGTATTGGTTATCATACCCAATTTAACAATTAACTGTGACAGTTTTACCCTGTGTATTGGTTATCATACCCAATTTAACAATTAACTGACAGTTTTACCCTGTGTATTGGTTATCATACCCAATTTAACAATTAACTGTGACAGTTTTACCCTGTGTATTGGTTATCATACCCAATTTAACAATTACTGTGACAGTTTTACCCTGTGTATTGGTTATCATACCCAATTTAACAATTAACTGACAGTTTTACCCTGTGTATTGGTTATCATACCCAATTTAACAATTAACTGTGACAGTTTTACCCTGTGTATTGGTTATCATACCCAATTTAACAATTAACTGACAGTTTTACCCTGTGTATTGGTTATCATACCCAATTTAACAATTAACTGTGACAGTTTTACCCTGTGTATTGGTTATCATACCCAATTTAACAATTAACTGTGACAGTTTTACCCTGTGTATTGGTTATCATACCCAATTTAACAATTAACTGACAGTTTTACCCTGTGTATTGGTTATCATACCCAATTTAACAATTAACTGTGACAGTTTTACCCTGTGTATTGGTTATCATACCCAATTTAACAATTAACTGTGACAGTTTTACCCTGTGTATTGGTTATCATACCCAATTTAACAATTAACTGTGACAGTTTTACCCTGTGTATTGGTTATCATACCCAATTTAACAATTAACTGTGACAGTTTTACCCTGTGTATTGGTTATCATACCCAATTTAACAATTAACTGACAGTTTTACCCTGTGTATTGGTTATCATACCCAATTTAACAATTAACTGTGACAGTTTTACCCTGTGTATTGGTTATCATACCCAATTTAACAATTAACTGTGACAGTTTTACCCTGTGTATTGGTTATCATACCCAATTTAACAATTAACTGACAGTTTTACCCTGTGTATTGGTTATCATACCCAATTTAACAATTAACTGTGACAGTTTTACCCTGTGTATTGGTTATCATACCCAATTTAACAATTAACTGACAGTTTTACCCTGTGTATTGGTTATCATACCCAATTTAACAATTAACTGTGACAGTTTTACCCTGTGTATTGGTTATCATACCCAATTTAACAATTAACTGACAGTTTTACCCTGTGTATTGGTTATCATACCCAATTTAACAATTAACTGACAGTTTTACCCTGTGTATTGGTTATCATACCCAATTTAACAATTAACTGTGACAGTTTTACCCTGTGTATTGGTTATCATACCCAATTTAACAATTAACTGACAGTTTTACCCTGTGTATTGGTTATCATACCCAATTTAACAATTAACTGTGACAGTTTTACCCTGTGTATTGGTTATCATACCCAATTTAACAATTAACTGTGACAGTTTTACCCTGTGTATTGGTTATCATACCCAATTTAACAATTAACTGTGACAGTTTTACCCTGTGTATTGGTTATCATACCCAATTTAACAATTAACTGTGACAGTTTTACCCTGTGTATTGGTTATCATACCCAATTTAACAATTAACTGACAGTTTTACCCTGTGTATTGGTTATCATACCCAATTTAACAATTAACTGTGACAGTTTTACCCTGTGTATTGGTTATCATACCCAATTTAACAATTAACTGTGACAGTTTTACCCTGTGTATTGGTTATCATACCCAATTTAACAATTAACTGTGACAGTTTTACCCTGTGTATTGGTTATCATACCCAATTTAACAATTAACTGTGACAGTTTTACCCTGTGTATTGGTTATCATACCCAATTTAACAATTAACTGACAGTTTTACCCTGTGTATTGGTTATCATACCCAATTTAACAATTAACTGACAGTTTTACCCTGTGTATTGGTTATCATACCCAATTTAACAATTAACTGTGACAGTTTTACCCTGTGTATTGGTTATCATACCCAATTTAACAATTAACTGACAGTTTTACCCTGTGTATTGGTTATCATACCCAATTTAACAATTAACTGTGACAGTTTTACCCTGTGTATTGGTTATCATACCCAATTTAACAATTAACTGACAGTTTTACCCTGTGTATTGGTTATCATACCCAATTTAACAATTAACTGTGACAGTTTTACCCTGTGTATTGGTTATCATACCCAATTTAACAATTAACTGTGACAGTTTAACCTGTGTATTGGTTATCATACCCAATTTAACAATTAACTGACAGTTTTACCCTGTGTATTGGTTATCATACCCAATTTAACAATTAACTGTGACAGTTTTACCCTGTGTATTGGTTATCATACCCAATTTAACAATTAACTGTGACAGTTTTACCCTGTGTATTGGTTATCATACCCAATTTAACAATTAACTGTGACAGTTTTACCCTGTGTATTGGTTATCATACCCAATTTAACAATTAACTGACAGTTTTACCCTGTGTATTGGTTATCATACCCAATTTAACAATTAACTGACAGTTTTACCCTGTGTATTGGTTATCATACCCAATTTAACAATTAACTGTGACAGTTTTACCCTGTGTATTGGTTATCATACCCAATTTAACAATTAACTGACAGTTTTACCCTGTGTATTGGTTATCATACCCAATTTAACAATTAACTGTGACAGTTTTACCCTGTGTATTGGTTATCATACCCAATTTAACAATTAACTGACAGTTTTACCCTGTGTATTGGTTATCATACCCAATTTAACAATTAACTGTGACAGTTTTACCCTGTGTATTGGTTATCATACCCAATTTAACAATTAACTGTGACAGTTTTACCCTGTGTATTGGTTATCATACCCAATTTAACAATTAACTGTGACAGTTTTACCCTGTGTATTGGTTATCATACCCAATTTAACAATTAACTGACAGTTTTACCCTGTGTATTGGTTATCATACCCAATTTAACAATTAACTGTGACAGTTTTACCCTGTGTATTGGTTATCATACCCAATTTAACAATTAACTGTGACAGTTTTACCCTGTGTATTGGTTATCATACCCAATTTAACAATTAACTGACAGTTTTACCCTGTGTATTGGTTATCATACCCAATTTAACAATTAACTGTGACAGTTTTACCCTGTGTATTGGTTATCATACCCAATTTAACAATTAACTGACAGTTTTACCCTGTGTATTGGTTATCATACCCAATTTAACAATTAACTGTGACAGTTTTACCCTGTGTATTGGTTATCATACCCAATTTAACAATTAACTGTGACAGTTTTACCCTGTGTATTGGTTATCATACCCAATTTAACAATTAACTGACAGTTTTACCCTGTGTATTGGTTATCATACCCAATTTAACAATTAACTGTGACAGTTTTACCCTGTGTATTGGTTATCATACCCAATTTAACAATTAACTGACAGTTTTACCCTGTGTATTGGTTATCATACCCAATTTAACAATTAACTGTGACAGTTTTACCCTGTGTATTGGTTATCATACCCAATTTAACAATTAACTGACAGTTTTACCCTGTGTATTGGTTATCATACCCAATTTAACAATTAACTGTGACAGTTTTACCCTGTGTATTGGTTATCATACCCAATTTAACAATTAACTGTGACAGTTTTACCCTGTGTATTGGTTATCATACCCAATTTAACAATTAACTGACAGTTTTACCCTGTGTATTGGTTATCATACCCAATTTAACAATTAACTGTGACAGTTTTACCCTGTGTATTGGTTATCATACCCAATTTAACAATTAACTGTGACAGTTTTACCCTGTGTATTGGTTATCATACCCAATTTAACAATTAACTGACAGTTTTACCCTGTGTATTGGTTATCATACCCAATTTAACAATTAACTGTGACAGTTTTACCCTGTGTATTGGTTATCATACCCAATTTAACAATTAACTGACAGTTTTACCCTGTGTATTGGTTATCATACCCAATTTAACAATTAACTGTGACAGTTTTACCCTGTGTATTGGTTATCATACCCAATTTAACAATTAACTGTGACAGTTTTACCCTGTGTATTGGTTATCATACCCAATTTAACAATTAACTGTGACAGTTTTACCCTGTGTATTGGTTATCATACCCAATTTAACAATTAACTGTGACAGTTTTACCCTGTGTATTGGTTATCATACCCAATTTAACAATTAACTGACAGTTTTACCCTGTGTATTGGTTATCATACCCAATTTAACAATTAACTGTGACAGTTTTACCCTGTGTATTGGTTATCATACCCAATTTAACAATTAACTGTGACAGTTTTACCCTGTGTATTGGTTATCATACCCAATTTAACAATTAACTGACAGTTTTACCCTGTGTATTGGTTATCATACCCAATTTAACAATTAACTGTGACAGTTTTACCCTGTGTATTGGTTATCATACCCAATTTAACAATTAACTGACAGTTTTACCCTGTGTATTGGTTATCATACCCAATTTAACAATTAACTGTGACAGTTTTACCCTGTGTATTGGTTATCATACCCAATTTAACAATTAACTGTGACAGTTTTACCCTGTGTATTGGTTATCATACCCAATTTAACAATTAACTGACAGTTTTACCCTGTGTATTGGTTATCATACCCAATTTAACAATTAACTGTGACAGTTTTACCCTGTGTATTGGTTATCATACCCAATTTAACAATTAACTGTGACAGTTTTACCCTGTGTATTGGTTATCATACCCAATTTAACAATTAACTGTGACAGTTTTACCCTGTGTATTGGTTATCATACCCAATTTAACAATTAACTGACAGTTTTACCCTGTGTATTGGTTATCATACCCAATTTAACAATTAACTGTGACAGTTTTACCCTGTGTATTGGTTATCATACCAATTTAACAATTAACTGTGACAGTTTTACCCTGTGTATTGGTTATCATACCCAATTTAACAATTAACTGACAGTTTTACCCTGTGTATTGGTTATCATACCCAATTTAACAATTAACTGTGACAGTTTTACCCTGTGTATTGGTTATCATACCCAATTTAACAATTAACTGTGACAGTTTTACCCTGTGTATTGGTTATCATACCCAATTTAACAATTAACTGTGACAGTTTTACCCTGTGTATTGGTTATCATACCCAATTTAACAATTAACTGTGACAGTTTTACCCTGTGTATTGGTTATCATACCCAATTTAACAATTAACTGACAGTTTTACCCTGTGTATTGGTTATCATACCCAATTTAACAATTAACTGTGACAGTTTTACCCTGTGTATTGGTTATCATACCCAATTTAACAATTAACTGTGACAGTTTTACCCTGTGTATTGGTTATCATACCCAATTTAACAATTAACTGACAGTTTTACCCTGTGTATTGGTTATCATACCCAATTTAACAATTAACTGTGACAGTTTTACCCTGTGTATTGGTTATCATACCCAATTTAACAATTAACTGACAGTTTTACCCTGTGTATTGGTTATCATACCCAATTTAACAATTAACTGTGACAGTTTTACCCTGTGTATTGGTTATCATACCCAATTTAACAATTAACTGACAGTTTTACCCTGTGTATTGGTTATCATACCCAATTTAACAATTAACTGTGACAGTTTTACCCTGTGTATTGGTTATCATACCAATTTAACAATTAACTGTGACAGTTTTACCCTGTGTATTGGTTATCATACCCAATTTAACAATTAACTGACAGTTTTACCCTGTGTATTGGTTATCATACCCAATTTAACAATTAACTGTGACAGTTTTACTCTGTGTATTGGTTATCATACCCAATTTAACAATTAACTGTGACAGTTTTACCCTGTGTATTGGTTATCATACCCAATTTAACATTAACTGTGACAGTTTTACCCTGTGTATTGGTTATCATACCCAATTTAACAATTAACTGTGACAGTTTTACCCTGTGTATTGGTTATCATACCCAATTTAACAATTAACTGTGACAGTTTTACCCTGTGTATTGGTTATCATACCCAATTTAACAATTAACTGTGACAGTTTTACCCTGTGTATTGGTTATCATACCCAATTTAACAATTAACTGTGACAGTTTTACCCTGTGTATTGGTTATCATACCCAATTTAACAATTAACTGACAGTTTTACCCTGTGTATTGGTTATCATACCCAATTTAACAATTAACTGTGACAGTTTTACCCTGTGTATTGGTTATCATACCCAATTTAACAATTAACTGTGACAGTTTTACCCTGTGTATTGGTTATCATACCCAATTTAACAATTAACTGACAGTTTTACCCTGTGTATTGGTTATCATACCCAATTTAACAATTAACTGTGACAGTTTTACCCTGTGTATTGGTTATCATACCCAATTTAACAATTAACTGTGACAGTTTTACCCTGTGTATTGGTTATCATACCCAATTTAACAATTAACTGTGACAGTTTTACCCTGTGTATTGGTTATCATACCCAATTTAACAATTAACTGACAGTTTTACACTGTGTATTGGTTATCATACCCAATTTAACAATTAACTGACAGTTTTACCCTGTGTATTGGTTATCATACCCAATTTAACAATTAACTGTGACAGTTTTACCCTGTGTATTGGTTATCATACCCAATTTAACAATTAACTGACAGTTTTACCCTGTGTATTTGTTATCATACCCAATTTAACAATTAACTGTGACAGTTTTACCCTGTGTATTGGTTATCATACCCAATTAACAATTAACTGACAGTTTTACCCTGTGTATTGGTTATCATACCCAATTTAACAATTAACTGTGACAGTTTTACCCTGTGTATTGGTTATCATAACCAATTTAACAATTAACTGTGACAGTTTTACCTGTGCATTGATTATGTTACCCAATTTAACATTAACTAACAGTTTTACCCTGTGTATTGGTTATCATACCCAATTTAACAATTAACTGTGACAGTTTTACCCTGTGTATTGGTTATCATACCCAATTTAACAATTAACTGTGACAGTTTTACCCTGTGTATTGGTTATCATACCCAATTTAACAATTAACTGTGACAGTTTTACCCTGTGTATTGGTTATCATACCAAATTTAACAATTAACTGTGACAGTTTTACCCTGTGTATTGGTTATCATACCAATTTAACAATTAACTGACAGTTTTACCCTGTGTATTGGTTATCATACCCAATTTAACAATTAACTGTGACAGTTTTACCCTGTGTATTGGTTATCATACCCAATTTAACAATTAACTGTGACAGTTTTACCCTGTGTATTGGTTATCATACCCAATTTAACAATTAACTGACAGTTTTACCCTGTGTATTGGTTATCATACCCAATTTAACAATTAACTGTGACAGTTTTACCCTGTGTATTGGTTATCATACCCAATTTAACAATTAACTGACAGTTTTACCCTGTGTATTGGTTATCATACCCAATTTAACAATTAACTGACAGTTTTACCCTGTGTATTGGTTATCATACCCAATTTAACAATTAACTGACAGTTTTACCCTGTGTATTGGTTATCATACCCAATTTAACAATTAACTGTGACAGTTTTACCCTGTGTATTGGTTATCATACCCAATTTAACAATTAACTGTGACAGTTTTACCCTGTGTATTGGTTATCATACCCAATTTAACAATTAACTGACAGTTTTACACTGTGTATTGGTTATCATACCCAATTTAACAATTAACTGACAGTTTTACCCTGTGTATTGGTTATCATACCCAATTTAACAATTAACTGTGACAGTTTTACCCTGTGTATTGGTTATCATACCCAATTTAACAATTAACTGACAGTTTTACCTGTGTATTGGTTATCATACCCAATTTAACAATTAACTGTGACAGTTTTACCCTGTGTATTGGTTATCATACCCAATTTAACAATTAACTGTGACAGTTTTACCCTGTGTATTGGTTATCATACCCAATTTAACAATTAACTGACAGTTTTACCCTGTGTATTGGTTTCATACCCAATTTAACAATTAACTGTGACAGTTTTACCCTGTGTATTGGTTATCATACCAATTTAACAATTAACTGACAGTTTTACCCTGTGTATTGGTTATCATACCCAATTTAACAATTAACTGACAGTTTTACCCTGTGTATTGGTTATCATACCCAATTTAACAATTAACTGACAGTTTTACCCTGTGTATTGGTTATCATACCCAATTTAACAATTAACTGACAGTTTTACCCTGTGTATTGGTTATCATACCCAATTTAACAATTAACTGACAGTTTTACCCTGTGTATTGGTTATCATACCCAATTTAACAATTAACTGACAGTTTTACCCTGTGTATTGGTTATCATACCCAATTTAACAATTAACTGACAGTTTTACCCTGTGTATTGGTTATCATACCCAATTTAACAATTAACTGACAGTTTTACCCTGTGTATTGGTTATCATACCCAATTTAACAATTAACTGACAGTTTTACCCTGTGTATTGGTTATCATACCCAATTTAACAATTAACTGTGACAGTTTTACCCTGTGTATTGGTTATCATACCCAATTTAACAATTAACTGTGACAGTTTTACCCTGTGTATTGGTTATCATACCCAATTTAACAATTAACTGTGACAGTTTTACCCTGTGTATTGGTTATCATACCCAATTTAACAATTAAGTGACAGTTTTACCCTGTGTATTGGTTATCATACCCAATTTAACAATTAACTGACAGTTTTACCCTGTGTATTGGTTATCATACCCAATTTAACAATTAACTGTGACAGTTTTACCCTGTGTATTGGTTATCATACCCAATTTAACAATTACCTGACAGTTTTACCCTGTGTATTGGTTATCATACCCAATTTAACAATTAACTGTGACAGTTTTACCCTGTGTATTGGTTATCATACCCAATTTAACAATTAACTGTGACAGTTTTACCCTGTGTATTGGTTATCATACCCAATTTAACAATTAACTGTCAGTTTTACCCTGTGTATTGGTTATCATACCCAATTTAACAATTAACTGACAGTTTTAACCTGTGTATTGGTTATCATACCCAATTTAACAATTAACTGTGACAGTTTTACCCTGTGTATTGGTTATCATACCCAATTTAACAATTAACTGACAGTTTTACCCTGTGTATTGGTTATCATACCCAATTTAACCATTAACTGTGACAGTTTTACCCTGTGTATTGGTTATCATACCCAATTTAACAATTAACTGACAGTTTTACCCTGTGTATTGGTTATCATACCCAATTTAACAATTAACTGTGACAGTTTTACCCTGTGTATTGGTTATCATAACCAATTTAACAATTAACTGTGACAGTTTTAACCTGTGTATTGGTTATCATACCCAATTTAACAATTAACTGTGACAGTTTTACCCTGTGTATTGGTTATCATACCCAATTTAACAATTAACTGTGACAGTTTTACCTGTGTATTGGTTATCATACCCAATTTAACAATTAACTGACAGTTTTACCCTGTGTATTGGTTATCATACCCAATTTAACCATTAACTGACAGTTTTACCCTGTGTATTGGTTATCATACCCAATTTAACAATTAACTGACAGTTTTACCCTGTGTATTGGTTATCATACCCAATTTAACAATTAACTGTGACAGTTTTACCCTGTGTATTGGTTATCATACCCAATTTAACAATTAACTGTGACAGTTTTACCCTGTGTATTGGTTATCATACCCAATTTAACAATTAACTGTGACAGTTTTACCCTGTGTATTGGTTATCATACCCAATTTAACAATTAACTGACAGTTTTACCCTGTGTATTGGTTATCATACCCAATTTAACAATTAACTGTGACAGTTTTACCCTGTGTATTGGTTATCATACCCAATTTAACAATTAACTGACAGTTTTACCCTGTGTATTGGTTATCATACCCAATTTAACAATTAACTGTGACAGTTTTACCCTGTGTATTGGTTATCATACCAATTTAACAATTAACTGTGACAGTTTTACCCTGTGTATTGGTTATCATACCCAATTTAACAATTAACTGACAGTTTTACCCTGTGTATTGGTTATCATACCCAATTTAACAATTAACTGTGACAGTTTTACCCTGTTATTGGTTATCATACCCAATTTAACAATTAACTGACAGTTTTATCCTGTGTATTGGTTTTCATACCCAATTTAACAATTAACTGACAGTTTTACCTGTGTATTGGTTATCATACCCAATTTAACAATTAACTGAAGTTTTTAACCCTGGGTGTGTTGGTTATCATACCAATTTAACAATACCTGACAGTTTTACCCTGTGTATTGGTTATCATACCAATTTAACAATTAACTGACAGTTTTACCCTGTGTATTTGTTATCATACCAATTTAACAATTAACTGTGACAGTTTTACCCTGTGTATTGGTTATCATACCCAATTTAACAATTAACTGACAGTTTTACCCTGTGTATTGGTTATCATACCCAATTAACAATTAACTGTGACAGTTTTTACCTGTGTATTGGTTATCATACCCAATTTAACAATAACTGTGACAGTTTTACCCTGTGTATTGGTTATCATACCCAATTTAACAATTAACTGTGACAGTTTTACCGTGTATTGGTTATCATACCCAATTTAACAATTAACTGACAGTTTTACCCTGTGTATTGGTTATCATACCCAATTTAACAATTAACTGTGACAGTTTTACCCTGTGTATTGGTTATCATACCCAATTTAACAATTAACTGTGACAGTTTTACCCTGTGTATTGTTTATCATACCCAATTTAACAATTAACTGACAGTTTTACCCTGTGTATTGGTTATCATACCCAATTAACAATTAACTGAACAGTTTTACACCTGTGTATTGGTTATCATACCCAATTTAACAATTAACTGTGACAGTTTTACCCCTGTGTATTGGTTATCATACCCAATTTAACAATTAACTGTGACAGTTTTACCCTGTGTATTGGTTATCATACCCAATTTAACAATTACCTGACAGTTTTTACCCTGTGTATTGGTTATCATACCAATTTAACAATTAACTGTGACAGTTTTACCCTGTGTATTGGTTATCATACCCAATTTAACAATTAACTGTGACAGTTTTACCCTGTGTATTGTTATCATACCCAATTTAACAATTACCTGACAGTTTTACTCTGTGTATTGGTTATCATACCCAATTTAACAATTAACTGTGACAGTTTTTACCCTGTGTATTGGTTTATCATACCCAATTTAACAATTACTGTGACAGTTTTACCCTGTGTATTGGTTATCATACCCAATTTAACAATTAACTGACAGTTTTACCTGTGTATTTGTTATCATACCCAATTTAACAATTAACTGTGACAGTTTTACCCTGTGTATTGGTTATCATACCCAATTTAACAATTAACTGACAGTTTTTACCCTGTGTATTGGTTATCATATCCCAATTTAACAATTAACTGACAGTTTTACCCTGTGTATTGGT
>JASTWF010000034.1:5717778-5775113 GCA_030390025.1 Squalus acanthias | reverse complement strand
GTGTGACTGGCCCTGTCTCTCTAAAAAGCCAGTGTGACTGGTGCTGTCGCGTTAAAAAGCCTGTGTGACTGGTCCTGTCTCTTTAAAAAGCCTGCGACTGGACCTGTCTCTTTAACAAGCCTGGGTGACTGGTCCTGTCTCTGCAAACGCCTGTGTGACTGGTCCTGTCTCTTTCTAAAAACCTGTGTGACTGGTCCTGCCTTTTTAAAAGCCTGTGTGACTCGTCTCTTTAAAAAGCCTGTGTGACTGGACATGTCTCTTTAAAAAGCATGTGTAACTCATCCTGTCTCTTCAAAAAGCCTGTGTGACTGGTCCTGTCTCTTCAAAAAGCCTGTGTGAGTGGTCCTGTCTCTTTAAAAAGGCCGTGTGACTCGTCCTGTCTCTTTAAAAAGCCCGTGCGACTGGTTCTGCCGAATAAGAAAGCCTGTGTGACTCTTTAAAAAGCCAGTGTGAGTGGTCCTGTCTCTTTAAAAAGACTGCTTGACTGGACCTGTCTCTTTAACAAGCCTGGGTGACTGGTCCTGTCTCTACAAACGCCTGTGTGACTGGTCCTGTCTCTTCAAAAAGCCTGTGTGACTGGACCTGTCTCTTTAAAAAGCCTGTGTGACTCGTCCTGTCTCTTTAGAAAGCCTGTGTGAATGGTCCTGTCTCTTTAAAAAGCCTGTGTGACTGGTCCTGTCTCTTTTGAAAGCCTGTGTGAATGGTTCTGTCTCTTTAGAAAGCCTGTGTGAATGGTCTTGTCTCTTTAAAAAGCCTGTGTGACTGGTCCTGTCTCTTTTGAAAGCCTGTGTGAATGTTTCTGTCTCTTTAGAAAGCCTGTGTGACTGGTCCTTTCTCTCTAAAAAGCCATTGTGACTGGTCCTGTCTCTTTAGAAAGCCTGTGTGACTGGTCCTATCTCTTTCAAAAGAATGTGTGACTGGTCCTGTCTCTTCAAAAAGCCTGTGTGTGTGGTTATGTAAATTTAGATTGCCAGTGTGACTGGTCCTGTCTCTTCAAAAAAGCCTGTGGGACTGGTCCTGTCTCTTTAAAAAGCCTGCGTGACTGGTCCTGTCTCTTTAAAAAGCCTGTGTGACTGGTCTCGTCTCTTTAAAAAGCCTGTGCGAGGGGTCCTGTCTCTTTAAAAAGCCTGTGTGAGGGGTCCGGTCTCTTCAAAAAGCCTCTGTGACTGGTCCTGTCTCTTTAAAAAGCCTGTGTGTAAAATCCTGTCTCTTTAAAAAGCCTGCGTGACTGGTCCTGTCTATTTAAAAACCCTGCGTGACTGGACCTGTCTCTTTAAATAGCCTGTGTGACTGGTCCTGTCTCTTTAAAAAGCCAGTGTCAGTGGTCCTGTCTCTCTAAAAAGCCTGTGTGACTGGTGCGATCTCTTTAAAAAGCCTGTGTGGTTGATCAGGTCTCTTTAAAAAGCCTGTGCGACTGGACTTGTCTCTTTACAAAGCCTTTGTGACTGGTCCTGTCTCTTTAAAAAGCCTGTGTGACTGGTCCTGTCTCTTTCAAAAGCCTGTGTGACTGGTCCTGTCTCTTTAAAAAGCCTGTGTGTCTGGTCCTGTCTCTTTAAAAAGCCTGTGTGACTGGCCCTGTCTCTCTAAAAAGCCGTTGTGACTGCTCCTGTCACTTTAGAAAGCCTGCGTGACTGGTCCTGTTTCTTTAAAAAGCCTGTGTGACTAGTCCTGTCTCTTTAAAAAGCCTGTGTGACTGGTCATGTCTCTAGAAATCCTGTGTGACTGGTCCTGTCTCTTCAAAAAGCCTGTGTGACTGGTCCTGTCTCTTCAAAACGCCTGTGTGACTGGTCCTGTCTCTTTAAAAAGCCTGTGTGTCTGGTCCTGTCTCTTTAAAAAGCCTGTGTGACTGGCCCTGTCACTCTAAAAAGCCGTTGTGACTGCTCCTGTCTCTTTAGAAAGCCTGCGTGACTGGTCCTGTTTCTTTAAAAAGCCTGTGTGACTGGTCCTGTCTCTTTAAAAAGCCTGTGTGACTGGTCATGTCTCTTTAGAAATCCTGTGTGACTGGTCTTGTCTCTTCAAAAAGCCTGTGTGACTGGTCCTGTCTCTTCAAAAAGCCTGTGTGGCTGATCCTGTCTCTTTAAAAAGCCGTTGTGACTGGACCTGTCTCTTTAAAAAGCCTGTGTGACTGGTCCTGTCTCTTTAAAACGCCTGTGTGACTGGACCTGTCTCTTCAAAAAGCCTCTTTGACTCATCCTGTCTGTTCAAAAAGCCTGTGTGACTGCTCCTGTCTCTTCAAAAGCCTGTGTGACTGGACCTGTCTCTTTAAAAAGCCTGTGTGACTGGTCCTGTCTCTTCAAAAAGCCTGTGTGACTGGTCCTGTCTCTTCAAAAAGCCGATGTGACTGGTCCTGTCTCTTTAAAAAGCCTGTGTGACTGGTCCTGTCTCTCTAAAAAGCCTGCGTGACTTGTCCTGCCTCTTCAAAAGCCTGGGTGACTAGTCCTGTCTCTTTAAAAAGCCTGTGTGACTGGTGCTGTCTCTTTAAAAAGCCTGTGTGACCCGTCCTGTCTCTTTAAAAAGCCTGTGTGACTGGTCCTGTATCTTTAAAAAGCCTGCATGAGTGGTCCTGTCTCTTTAGAATGCCTGTGTGACTGGCCCTGTCTCTTTAAAAAGCCTGTGTGTCTGGTCCTGTCTCTTTAGAAAGCCTGTGTGACTGGTCCTGTCTCTTTAAAAAGCCTGTGTGACTGGTCCTGTTTCTTTAAAAAGCCTGTGTGACTGGTCCTGTCTCTCTAAAAAGCCTGTGTGAATGTTTTTTGTCACTGACTATGGCTCCGGCCTCTTGTTTCGGTGTTCATCGCATGTTATACAATTAAGAGGTCTTGGAATGGATGTTTTTTTTTTAAACAGGGGACCATGGATTTTGGTACCACAGGGGTGTTGATGGTGCAGGATTACTGAGACTAGTTCTTTGACACTGAAGTGACTTCACTGAGTTACGGAGAAAGCTTTGCTGGAAAAGTAGTGTGAAGAATCGAAGCCCAAGGACTAGAAACCCGTCATTGACTGCAGTGGAACTGAATATCAGGCGCTGCGTGTAACCGGCGCCCGATCCGATACCACCCGTTTAACCCACTGCCCGAGACAAATTTCTCGGCTCCTGTCAGTCGACATCGGCAAATATCAAATGTCACAGCGTGCTGGTGAATTGGACTAAGACTTTTCCTCTCAAAGGCTCGGCTTGAACCCATTCAGAGTCATTTGTTATCATCCGAGACAGATTGCTCGAGGGGTGGGGAGATATAAGAGTTGTATCTAAAATTAATTACAAGCATTTCTGTCTCATCCCAAACTCTTCTGTCCGTGTCCTAACTCGCATCAAGTCCCGTTCATCCATCACCCCTGTGCTCGCTGGCCTACATTGGCTCCCGGTCCGGCAATGCTTTGATTTTATAATTCTCATCCCCGTGTTGAGCCCCAACACATTGCCAAGTGTCCAGTAAAGGATTTGCATCCCGAAAATGCCAAACGTTACTTTGTTTGTATTTAGTATTTTACCGTAAGTATGTCTCATCCCCAGGGTCAAAGGTGAATTTCTACTATTGGCATCAAGGGGCACAGGGAGGGGTTAGAGTTCGGCTCGGACTGTCGCAAAAAACACCATCACAACCAAGTTCCAACTTCATGTCACTCACCATCCAGGCTGGAACAATTTTTTATTCATTCATGGTATGTGGGCGTCGCTGGCAAGGCCACATTTATTGTCCATTCCTAATTGCCCTTGAGAAGGTGGTGGTGAGCCGCCTTAAAGAACTAAATGGCTTGCTCGGGCATTTCAGAGGGCAGTTAAAAGTTAATCACATTGATCTGGGTCTGGAGTCACATTTCAGCCAGACTGGGTAAGGACGGCAGATTTCCTTCCCAGATAGGTTTTTATAAAAATCCCGTAGTTTCATGGTCACCATTCCTGATATTAGCTTTTCATTCCAGATTTGTTTAATTAATTGAATTTAAATTCCCCAGCTGGTGGGACTTGAACTCTGGATCATTTGTCCAGTCATCTGGTTTACTAGTCCAGCAACATTACCACTATGCTTCCGTACCCTTCAAATATATCGCCGTTCCTCCATCGTCACTCGGTCAAAAGCCTGAAATTCCTTCCATAACAGTATTGTGGGAGCACCTTCACCACAGGGGCTGCAGTGGCTCAGTTTGAAGGCCCACCATTTTCTCACGGGTAACTAGGGATGGGCAAGAATACGGGAGGAGGCCATTTGGCCCATTGTGTCATCCGTGGTCGAAATAGAGCTCTGCACCCTAATCCCAATTTCTAGCTCTTGGTCCTTAGCCCTGTAGGTTACAGCATTTCAAGTGCATATCCATGTACGTTTTAAACGTGATGAGGGTTTCTGCCTCGACCACACTTTCAGGCCGTGAGTTTCAGACCCC
The DNA here is from genome assembly GCA_030390025.1 of Squalus acanthias. Classification (NCBI taxonomy): domain Eukaryota; kingdom Metazoa; phylum Chordata; class Chondrichthyes; order Squaliformes; family Squalidae; genus Squalus; species Squalus acanthias. The sequence continues at coordinate 5,770,730 of JASTWF010000034.1, read as the reverse complement.
CACACCCCTCTGGGTGAAAACATTTCTCCCCATCTCCCCTCTAATCCTTCTACTAATTAATTTAAATCTATGACCCCCGGTTATTGACCTCCCTGTCAGGGCAAATAGTTCCTCCCTATCGACTCCAGCTAGGCCTCTCATAATTTTATACACCTCAATTAAATCTTCCCTCAGCCTCCTCTGTTCCAAAGTAAACAACCCCAGGCTATCCAATCTTTCCTCATAGCTAAAATTATCCAGTCCTGGCAACATCCACGTAAATCTCCTTTGTAATGTCTCTCGTGCAATCACATCGTTCCTGTAATGTGGTGACCAGAACTTTACACAGTATTCTAGCAATGGCCTAACTAGTGTTTTATACAGTTCTAACATACCCTCCCTGCTTTTATATCCTATGCCTCGGCTAATAAAGCAACGTATCCCACATGCCTTCTTAACCACCCTATCTATATGTCCTGATATATTTATAGATATATGGAAATGTACTCCAAGGACCCTCTGTTCCTCTGCAATTCTCAGGATCCTACCATTTATTGTGTATGCCCTCTTTTTTAGACCTCCACCAATCCATTACCTCACACTTCTCCGAAATGAAGTCCATTTGCCACTGTTCTGCCCACCGGACCAGTCCATTGATATCTTCCTGCAGTCTACAGCTGTCTTCCTCACTATCAACCACACGGCCAATTTTTGTATCATGTGCAAACTTCTTCATCATGGCCCCAACACTGAAGACTAAATCATTGAAATATACCACAAATAGCAGGGGACCTAGTACTGAGCCCTGTGGAACCCCACTGGAAACAACCTTCCAGTCACAAAGAACACCCGTTGACTATTACGACCTTTGTTTCCTGCCACTGAGCCAATTTTGGATCCAACTTGCCACTTTCCCTTGGATCCAATGACCAACCTGTCATGTGGGACCTTGTCAAAGGCCTTACTAATATCTACGTGGACTACATCAAATGCACTCCCCTCATCGACCCTTCTCATTACCTCCTCAAAAAATTCAATCAAGTTAGTCAGACACGACCTTCCCTTAACATTACCATGCTGACTGTCCTTGATTAATCTGTGCCTTTCTAAATGCCGATTTATATTGCCACTCAGAATCATTCAAAATTTTTTTCCACAATCAAGGTTAGACTGACTGCCCTGTAATTACTCGGTCTATCCCTTTCTCCCTTTTTAAACAATGGTACAACGTTAGCAGTCCTCCAGTCCTCTGTCATCATGCCTGTAGCCAGAGAGGATTGGAAAATGATGGTCTGAGCCTCCGCTATTTCCTCCCTTAAAAGCCTGGGATACATTTCATCCGAGCCTCGTGATTTATCTAATTTGAAAGATGCTGAACCCCTTAATGTTTCCTCTCTCACTATGTTTGTCTCATCTAATATTTCACACTCCTCCTCCTTAACTACAATGTCTGCATCGTCTCACTCTTCTGTGAAGACAGACACAAAGTATTTATTAAGAACCATATCCACGTCTTCCGCCTCTACACACAGATTAACTTTTTGTTCTATAATAGGCCAGACTCTTTCCTTAGATATCCTCTTGCTCTTGATGTATGTATAAAACATCTTTGGGTTTTCCTTGATTTTACTTGCCAATATTTTTTCATGCCATCTCTTTGCTTTCCTAATTTACTTTTTAATTTCACCCCTGCACTTTCTATACCCCTCTAGGCTTTCTGTAGTATTGAGCTCTCGGTATCTGACAAAAGCTTCCCTTTTTGTTCCCGTTTCCTACCCTGTATTCCCCTTGACAACTAGGGGACTCTGGATTTGGAAGTCCCATCCTTTACCTTTTTGGGAATATAGTTGCTCTGAGCCCTCACTATCTCCTCGTTGAATGCTTCCCACAGCTCCGAACTGATTTCCAATTAAGAAGCTGTTTCCAGTCCACTTTTCCTAAATTACATCTCAGCTTAGTAAATTTGGCCTTTCCCCAATTGAAAACTTTTAAACCTGGTCTTTCTTTGTACTTTTCCATTAGGGGAGATTTAATATAGATGTTCCAGATTGTAATGGGTTTTGATACAGTAAGTAAGTCGGTTTCCAGAGGCAGAATGGTGGGTAACCAGAGGAAACACATTTAAAGTAATTGTCAAAAGAACCAGAGGAGAGATGAGAATTTTCTTTACGCAGTGAGTTGTGATCTAGAATGCACTGACTGAGAACGTGGTGGAAGCAGATTCAATAGTAATTTTCGAAAGGGAATGGGGTAATTAGATGAAGGGGAATTTTTTATGGGGCTCTGATTAAAGAGTAGGACTGAATAAATAACTCTTTCAAAGAGACGGCATGGACACGATGGGCCGAATGGTCTCTGTCTGTGATGTACTGTTCTATGATTCTATGAGCAAGAGACAGAGAGAGAGAGAAGAGGGAGAGAGAGAAAGGGAGAAAGAGAGAAATAAAAATAGAGACTGAAAGACAGGGAGAGGTACAGAGGGAAGGAAATTAACTTTAAAAGGGGAATTGGATAAATACCTGAAGGGGAACAATTTGCAGGACAATGGGAAAAGAGCAAGGGAATGGGAATAATTGCAGGGGTGAGGCCATGGTGGGATTTGAACATGAGGAGGAGAATATTTAAATCGAGTTGTTGCCGGATCGGCAGCCAATGTTGGTCAGTGATCACAGGGGTGATGGGTGAACGGGACATGATGTGTGTTAGGATATGGGCAGCAGAGTTTTGGATAAGCTCTAGTTTATGGAGGCTTGTTACTGGGAGGCCGGCCAGGGGAGCATTGGAATAGTCGAGTCTGGATTTAGCAAAGGCACGGATGAGGGTTTATGCAGTGGAAGGGCTGAGGTGGAACGGAGATGGGTGAAATTTTGGGGGTGGCAGTCGGCAGGACTGGTGATTCAGAGGATATGAGATCGGAACTCAGCTCAGGGACAAAGAGATCGCAGAGGTTGCAAACAGCCTGGTTCAGCCTCAGACATTGACCAGGGAGGGGGACTGAATCGGTAGATAGAGAATGGAGTTTGTGACCAGGACCGAACACAATGGCTTCGCTCTTCCCAAGATTTAAATAACAAACAGTAATACAGTGAAACGTGATTTATAGACCCAATTTCTGGAGAAAGAGACTTACCAACGACACCAACAGCAGCAAAGAATGAAGAATAGTAATACAGTTAGCAAAGGTTTGCAGAGTTAATAGTTGGTTAGAGACACTTACCAGGAACCCCAACAGCAGCAAGGAGGGGATAGTAAAAGTATTGGATAATCTGAAGCACCAACTCTATCCGCCAGTCTAATGGCAGCCAATCATAATTTGCTGAAAGAAAGTCAAACTGCGAGCTGAAACTCCTGTCCATTGTTGTAACATTCCAATCTACTGCTCTCAGATTCTGATCCATTGTTGTAACATTCCAATCTACTGTTCTCAGATTCCGACTCCCTCTCTGTGGAGCAGCGCGCTGATCCCTGTCAGTGCCGGAGGTGATGCTCTCACTGACACTATGGATAACACATTGAAAGGAGTCCCTTATTAATAGAAGAGGGAAACCCTGCACTAATACAATTAGAGTCCATGGAGGCAGACATTAATTACAGTCACTAAACAAACATCTTCAGTTAACCCGTGGAGACTGACATTAATTATAGTCACTGAACAAACAGCTTCAGTTAACCCGTGGAGACGGACATTAATTACACTCACTGAACAAACAGCTTCAGTTAACCCCTTTCAATCCAACACTTTTTATACCACAGTAAAGTAGAACATTTACCCGCTCCGGATGGGAAGTATGAGGATTGCTGAGGGAAGGAATGGTGGAAATAGCACAGGCTCTGGCCAGAATATTTCAATCATCCTCGGAAATGGGAGTGGAGCCAGAGGACTGGAGGGTTGCAAATGTTACACCCTGCTTAAAAAAGGAGAGAGGGATAAACCCTGTAACTGCAGGCCAGTCAGCCTCACGTCAGTGGTGGGGAAACTTCTAGAGGCCATATTCACAGAGAAAAGTATCTGTCTTTGGAAAAAACATGCATTAATAAATGACAACCAGCACGGATATATTAGCGGCAAAGTGTGTCTGACAAACTTGATTAAATTCTTTGATGAAGTAACGGAAATGTTTGATGAGGGTAGTGCGGTTGATGTTGTGTATATGGACTTTCAAAATGCATTTGATGAAGTGCAATTGAATAGACTTGATAGGACCAAAGGGACAGTGGCAGTGGGGATCTGACATTGGCTAAGGGACAGAAAACCGGGAGTAGTGGTGAACGGTTGTTGTGCAGACTGGAGGGAAGTGTACAGTGGTATCCCCCAGGGGTCGCTCTTCGGACCACTGCTCTTTTTGATATGCATTAATGATATAGACTTTTATATACACACAGAGCGGGATAGTAGTAGGCTTCAGGAGGACATAGACAGACTGGTGAACTGAGCAAATTGATTAAATGTGCCGTCGACAGTGCTATTATGTGGCACTTACTCACTAATAATCTTCTCACCGATGCCCAGTTTGAGTTCCGGCAGGACCACTCGGCTCCAGACCTCATTACAGCCTTGGTCCAAACATGGACAAAGGTGCTGAATTTCAGTGGTGAGGAGAGAGTGACTGCCCTTGACATCAAGGCAGCATTGGACTGAGTGCGGCATCAAGGAGCCCCAGTAAAATTGTGGCAATGGAAAGCAGGGGGAAAACTCTCCACTGGCTCGAGTCATACCCGGCACAACGGAAGATGGTTGTGGTTTTTGGAGGTCAATCATCACAGCCCCAGGACATCGCTGCAGCAGTACATCAGGGCAGTCTCCTCGGCCCAACCATCTTCAGCTATTTCATCAATGACCTTCCCTCCATCCTATGGTCAGAAGTGGGGATGTTCGCTGATGATTGCTCAGTATTCAGTTCTATTCACAACTCCTCAGATAATGAAGTAGTCCATGCCCGCATGCAGCAAGACCTGGATGACATTCAGCCTTGGGTTGATAAGTGGGAAGTAATAATCACACCAAACAAGTGCCAGGCAATGTCAATCTCCAACAAGAGCCACATCCCCTTGACATTCAATGGGATTACCATCGCCAAATCCGTCACCATCAGTATCCTGGGGGTTTCCATTGACCAGAACCTTAACTGGACCAGCCACATAAATACTGTGGCTAAAAGAGCAGGTCAAGGCTGGGTATTCTGCGGCGAGTGTCTCACCTCCTGATTCCCCAAATCCTTTCCACCATCTACAAGGCACAAGTCAGGAGTGTGATGGAATACTCTCCACTTGTCTGGATGAGTGCAGCTCCAACAACACTCAGGAAGCTCGACATCATCCAGGACAAAGCAGCCCACTTGATTGGGAGCCCATCCATCACCATAAAGGGGTAGAGAGGGTGCTAAAAAGGGAGGGTGTCGCGGTATTGATTAAAGAAACTATTACAGCTGTGAGGAGAGATGATATGTTGGAGGGATCATCAAACGAGTCCATATGGGTCGAATGGAAAAACAAAAAAGGGGCGACCACACTGCTGGGAATGTACTATAGACCCCCAAACAGTGAGAGGGAGATAGAAGAGCAAATATGTCGACACATTTCTGAGAAGTGCAAAAACTATATGGCAGTAATAGTAGGAGTTTTGAACTACCCCAATATTAACTGGGATAAGCTGGGTTTGTTTTCCTTGGAACAGAGGAGGCCTGCTCCTGCTCCTATTTCTTATGTAATGTTCTTAAACATTCACTCCCTCCACCACGGGCGCACCGTGGCTGCAGTTTGTACCATCTACAAGATGCACTGCAGCAACTTGCCAAGGTTTCATCGGCAGTACCTCCCAAACATGCAGCCTCTACCACCTAGATGGACAAGGACAGCAGGAGCATGGGAACACCATCACCTGTAACTTCCCCACCAAGTCACACACCATCCTGACTTGGAAGTATATCACCATTCCTTCATTGTCGCTGGGTCAAAATCCTGCAACTCCCTCCATAACAGCACTGTGGGAGCGCCTTTCCATCACCGACTGCAGCGGTTCACCACCACCTTCTCAAGTGCAACTAGGGATGGCCAATAAATGCAAGGCGTGCCAGCGATGACCACAGCCCATGAATGAATAAAAAAGAAAAACAAAATAGATGGCAGATGAAATTCCATAAATTGCATCGATTTTAGAACGTTTGCCGCGGATTGGAATGTAGCAAATGTAACCCCAATAATTAAGAAAGGAGGGAGAGAGAAAACGGGGAACTGCAGACCACTTTTCCTGACATCAGTAGTAGGGAAAATGCTAAAATATATTAAGGACGTAGTAACAGGGCACTTAGAAAATTATAATAGGATTGGGTAGAGTCAACACGGATTTATGAAAGGGAAATCGTGTTTGACAAATTTGTTAGAGTTTTTTTGAGGTTGTAACTAGCAGAACAGATAAGGGGGAGACAGTAGATGTGGTGGATTTGGATTTTCAGAAGACATTCGATAAGGGGCCGCACAAGAGGTTATTAAACAAAATGGGATTGGGGGTAATATTCTAGCATGGGTTGAGGATTGGTTAACGGACAGAAAACAGAGAATGGCAATAAACGAGTCATTTTCGGTTTGGCAGGCTGTAACTAGTGGGGTACTGCAAGAATCAGTGTTTGGGCCACAGCTATTTACGATATATATCAATGATTTGGATGAGGGGACCAAATGCAATATATCCAAGTTTGCTGATGATACAAAGCTGGGTGGGAATGTAAGTTGTGAGGAGGATGCAAGGAGGCTTCAAGGGGATATAGACAGGCTAAGTGAATGGGCAAGAACATGGCAAATGGAATATAATGTGGAGAAATGTGCAGTTAGGAAAAATAGTAAAGCAAGGTATTTTTTAAATGTTGAGAGATTGGGAAATGTTGGTGTTCAGAGGGACCTGGGTGTCCTTGTACATGAATCACTGAAAGGTAACATGCAGGTACAGCAAATAATTAGGAAAGCAAATGGTATGTTGGCCTTTATTATAAGAGGATTTGAGCATAAGAGTAAAGACGTCTTACTGCAATTATATAAGGCCCTGGTGAGACCACACCAGGAGTACTGTGTACAGTTTTGGTCTCCTGACCGAAGGAAGGATATAATTGCCAAAGAGGGAGTGCAAGGAAGGTTCACCAGACTGGTTCCTGGGATGGGGGGATTGTCCTCTGAGAACAGATTGAGTAGACTAGGCCTATGTTCTCTAGAATTTAGAAGAATGAAAGGTAATCTCATGGAAATATATAAAATTCTTAGAGGGCTTAACAGGGTAGATGCAGGGAGGATGTTTCCCCTGGCTCGGGAGTCTAGAACAAGGGGTCATAGTCTCAGCAAAAGACGTCGGCCAGTTAGGTCCGAGATGAGGAGAAAATTCTTCACTCGGAGGGTGGGGAATCTTTGCAATTCTCTCCCCCAGAGGGCTGTGGATGTTCAGTCGTTGAGTATATTCAAAACAGAGATTGAAAGATTTTTGAATATTAAGGGAATCAAGGGTTATGGGGATAGTTCAGGACAGTGGAGTTGAGGTAGAAGATCAGCCATGACCTTATTGAACGGCGGAGCAGGATCGATGTGCCAAATGGCCTACTCCTGCTCCTATTTCATATGTTCCTATTTTCTAACTCTCAATATCTAGCCCTGACTTTCTCTTCCCTCTGCCTCTCTCAGCCTGTCTGTCTCTCTCTGGCTGTCTGTGGCTCTCCCCCAGACTTTCTGTCTCTCTATTTCTATCTCTCAATCTGCCCACTCTCTTTGTTTCTATTTCTCTCTTTGTGTCTGTCTGACTCTCTCTATGGCCCGCTCAATGACCCTCCCAATGTCTCGCTCTATGTTTCAGTCAATGTCTCTCTCAATGTCCCTCTCAATGTATCCCTGATTTTAATCACTCCACCATTGGTGGCCATGCCTTCAGCTGCCTGGGCCCTAAGCTCTGGAATTCTGTCCGTAAACCTCTCTGCCTCTCTCTCCTCCATCAAGACGCACCTTAAAAATTACCTCTTTGACCAAGCTTTTGGTTATCTGCCCAAATATCTCCTTATGTGGCTCGATGTCAAATGTTGTTTGATAGCACTCCTGTGAAGCGTCTTGGGACGTTCTACTACGTTAAAGGCGCTTTATAAATATAAGTTGTTGTTGTGTTTTGCTTATTTCCAATTTAAGAATTAACAATTAACTTTACACCATTGTTTATTGGCTATCATACCCAATTTAACAATTAACTGCGGCAGTTTTACCCTGTGTATTGGTTATCATAACCAATTTAACAATTTACTGTGACAGTTTTAGCATGTGTATTGGTTATCATACCCAATTTAACAATTAACTGACTGTTTTACCCTGTGTATTGGTTATCATACCCAATTTCACAATTAACTGTGACAGTTTTACCCTGTGTATTGGTTATCATACCCAATTTAACAATTAACTTTGACAGTTTTACCTTGTGTATTGGTTATCATACCCAATTTCACAATTAACTGTGACAGTTTTACCCTGTGTATTGGTTATCATACCCAATTTAACAATTAACTAACAGTTTTACCCTGCGTATTGGTTATCATACCCAATTTAACAATTAACTGTGACAGTTTTAGCCTGTGTATTGGTTATCATACACAATTTAACAATTAACTGTGACAGTATTACCCTGTGTATTGGTTATCATACCCAATTTAACAATTAACTGTGACAGTTTTAACGTGTGTATTGGTTATCATATCCAATTTAACAATTAACTGTGACAGTTTTACACTGTGTATTGGTTATCATACCCAATTTAACAATTAACTGTGAAAGTTTTACCCTGTGTATTGGTTATCATACGAAATTTAACAATTAACTGACAGTTTTACCCTGTGTATTGGTTATCATACCCAATTTAACAATTAACTATGACAGTTTTACCCTGTGTATTGGTTATCATACCAAATTTAACAATTAACTGTGACAGTTTTACCCTGTGTATCGGTTATCATACCCAATTTAACAATTAACTGACAATTTTACCCTGTGTATTGGTTATCATACCCAAGTTAACAATTAACTGTGACAGTTTTACCCTGTGTATTGGTTATCATACCCAATTTAACAATTAACTGTGACAGTTTTACCCTGTGTATTGGTTATCATACCCAATTTAACAATTAACTGACAGTCTTACCCTGTGTATTGGTTATCATACACAATTTAACAATTAACAGTGACAGTTTTACCCTGTGTATTGGTTATCATACCCAATTTAACAATTAACTGACAGTTTTACCCTGTGTATTGGTTATCATACCGACTTTAACAATTAACTGTGACAGTTTTACCCTGTGTATTGGTTATCATACCCAATTTAACAATGAACTGACAGTTTTACCCTGTGTATTGGTTATCATACCCAATTTAACAATTAACTGTGACAGTTTTACTCTGTGTATTGGTTATCATAACCAATTTAACAATTAACTGTGACAGGTTTAACCTGTGTATTGATTATGTTACCCAATTTAAGCATTAACTAACAGTTTTACCCTGTGTATTGGTTGTCATACCCAATTTAACAATTAACTGTGACAGTTTTACCCTGTGTATTGGTTATCATACCCAATTTAACAATTAACTGTGACAGTTTTACCCTGTGTATTGGTTATCATACCCAATTTAACAATTAACTGACAGTTTTATCCTGTGTATTGGTTTTCGTACCCAATTTAACCATTAACTGACAGTTTTACCCTGTGTATTGGTTATCATACCCAATTTAAAAATTACCTGACAGTTTTACCCTGTGTATTGGTTATCATACCCAATTTAACAATTAACTGACAGTTTTACCCTGTGTATTGGTTATCATACCCAATTTAACAATTAACTGTGTCAGTTTTACCCTGTGTATTGGTTATCATACCCAATTTAACAATTAACTGACAGTTTTACCCTGTGTATTGGTTATCATACCCAATTTAACAATTAACTGTGACAGTTTTACCCTGTGTATTGGTTATCATACCCAATTTAACAATTAACTTTGACAGTTTTACCCTGTGTATTGTTTATCATACCCAATTTAACCATTAACTGACTGTTTTACCCTGTGTATTGGTTATCATACCCAATTTAACAATTAACTGACAGTTTTACCCTGTGTATTGGTTATCATACCCAATTTAACAATTAACTGACAGTTTTACCCTGTGTATTGGTTATCATACCCAATTTAACAATTAACTGACAGTTTCAACCTGTGTATTGGTTATCATACCCAATTTAACCATTAACTGACAGTTTCAACCTGTGTATTGGTTATCATACCCAATTTAACAATTAACTGACAGTTTTACCCTGTGTATTGGTTATCATACCCAATTTAACAATTAACTGACAGTTTTACCATGTGTATTGGTTATCATACCCAATTTAACAATTAACTGTGACAGTTTTACCCTGTGTATTGGTTATCATACCCAATTTAACAATTAACTGACAGTTTTACCATGTGTATTGGTTATCATACCCAATTTAACAATTAACTGTGTCAGTTTTACCCTGTGTATTGGTTATCATACCCAATTTAACAATTAACTTTGACAGTTTTACCCTGTGTATTGTTTATCATACCCAATTTAACCATTAACTGACTGTTTTACCCTGTGTATTGGTTATCATACCCAATTTAACAATTAACTGACAGTTTTACCCTGTGTATTGGTTATCATACCCAATTTAACAATTAACTGACAGTTTTACCCTGTGTATTGGTTATCATACCCAATTTAACAATTAACTGACAGTTTCAACCTGTGTATTGGTTATCATACCCAATTTAACCATTAACTGACAGTTTCAACCTGTGTATTGGTTATCATACCCAATTTAACAATTAACTGACAGTTTTACCCTGTGTATTGGTTATCATACCCAATTTAACAATTAACTGACAGTTTCAACCTGTGTATTGGTTATCATACCCAATTTAACAATTAACTGACAGTTTTACCCTGTGTATTGGTTATCATACCCAATTTAACAATTAACTGACAGTTTTACCATGTGTATTGGTTATCATACCCAATTTAACAATTAACTGACAGTTTTACCCTGTGTATTGGTTATCATACCCAATTTAACAATTAACTGTGTCAGTTTTACCCTGTGTATTGGTTATCATACCCAATTTAACAATTAACTGACAGTTTTACCCTGTGTATTGGTTATCATACCCAATTTAACAATTAACTGTGACAGTTTTACCCTGTGTATTGTTATCATACCCAATTTAACAATTAACTGTGACAGTTTTACCCTCTGCATTGGTTATCATACCCAATTTAACAATTAACTGTGACAGTTTCACCCTGTGTATTGGTTATCATACCCAATTTAACAATTAACTAACTTTATGCACTTGTGTATTATTTTTCAAGTCAAATTTAAATAACTGTAGCTCGTTTCCCCTCTATGATTAATATGTCCATTTGTACAAATAATTGCAACGTTCTGAATAAAATGATAAATAAGATCAGGAGTAGGTCCTGCGCTGCAACCATTTTATTAGTTTTCATGTCCTATTTATCAATCAACAGTGCCTTTGTTCCTCGGTGAATTGGTTACCACTTCCATTTTAAAACCACCTGAACAACAACTACAACGTGTATTTATATAGCGCCTTTAACGTAGTAAAACGTCCCAAGTCGCTGCTCAGGAGTTTAAGACACAAAATAGGCACCGTTCCACATAAGGATAAATTAGGGCAGGTGACCAAAACCTTGGTCAAAGAGGTAGGTTTTAAGGAGCGTCTTCAAGGAGGAAAGAGAGGTAGCGAGGCGGAGAGGTTTAGATTGGGAATACCAGAGCTTAGGGCCCAGGCAGCAGAAGGCACGGCCACCAAATGTTGAGCGATTATATTCAGGGATGCTCAAGAGGGCAGAATTAGAGGAGCGCATATATCTCAAAGGTTTGTGGGGCTGAAGGAGATAAGAAATAGGAAGGGGCGAGGCCATGGAGGGATTTGAAATCCAGGATGAGAATTTTTAAATCGAGGCGCTGCTTAACCGGGAGCCAGTGTAGTTCAGCGAGCACAGGGTTGATGGGTGAACGGGACTTGGTACGAGTTAGGACACGGGCAGCCGAGTTTTGGATGGCCTCAAGTTTACATAGGGTGGAATGTGGGAGGCCAGCCAGGAGTGCGTTGGAATAGACAAGTCTAGAAGTAACAAAGGCATGGATGAGGGTTTCAGCAGCGGATGAGATGAGGCAAGGGCGGAGACGGGCGATGTTACGGAGGTGGAAGTAGGCGGCCTTTGTTATGCTGCGGATATGTGGTCGGAAGCTCAGTTCAGGGTCAAATATTAAATCAATGTTGCGAACAATATGGTTCAGCCTCAGACAGATGTTAGGGAGAGGGATGGAGTCAGTGGCTCGGGAACGGTGTTGGTGGCAGGGACCGAAAACAATGGCTTCGGTCTTCTCAATATATAATTGGAGAAACTTTTGGCTCATTCAGAACTGTATCTCTGACAAGCAGTCTGACAATTTAGACACCGTGGAGGGGTCGAGAGAAGAGGTAGTGAGTTAGAGCTGGGTGTCGTCAGCGTACATGTGTAAACTGACACTGTGTTTTGGGATGATGTCACCAAGGGGCAACGAGTAGATGAGAAATCTCTCGCTCTATTCCCCTCTGTGCTGGTTGTCATGTTCAAGTTAACAATTAATGATAAATTTATTGCCCTGTGTCTTGCTGATCAAGCCCAATTTTCCAATTCACTGGATCTTTATTCCACTGTGTATTTGTTATCAGGGAGAGCCAGCCCACATTTGTTGAAGGCAAATCGTGTTTGACTAAACTGATTGAGAGTTTTGATGAGGTAACAGGGTTGATGAGGGCTGTGCAGTTGATGTTCTGTATACGGAAATTCAAAAGACGTTTGATAAAGTTACACATATTACGCTTGTTTGCAAATTAAAGCATGTGGGATAAAAGGGGCAGAGTCGGCATGGATACAATTGGATCAGGGACAGAAAACACAGAATTGTGTTGAATGGCTGTCTTCGGGCTGGAGGGAGGTAAATAGTGGAGTTCCCCAGGGTTCAGTACTGGGAGCTGGAGGGAGGTATACAGTGCAGTTCCCCAGGGTTAAGTACAAGGGTATGGAGGGAGGTATACAGTGGAGTTACCCAGGCTTCAGTACTGGGGTATGGAGGGAGCTATACATTGGATTTCCCCAGCGTACAGTACTGGGGTCTGGAGGGAGGTATACAGTGGAGTTACCCAGGGTTCAGTACTGGGGTCTGGAGGGAGGTATACAGTGGAGTTCCCCAGGGTTCAGTACTGGGGTCTGGAGGGAGGTATACAGTGGAGTTACCCAGGGTTCAGTACTGGGGTCTGGGGGGAGTTAAATAATGGAGTTCCCCAGGGTTCAGTACTGGGGTATGGAGGGAGGTATACAGTGGAGCTCCCCAGGGTTCAGTACTGGGGTCTGGAGGCAGGTATACAGTGGAGTTCCCCAGGGTTCAGTACTGGTGTCTGGAGGGAGGGATACAGTGGAGTTCCCCAGGGTTCAGTACTGGGGTCTAGAGGGAGGTATACAGTGGAGTTCCCCAGGCTTCAGTACTGGTGTCTGGGGGCAGGTATACAGTGGAGTTCCCCAGGGTTCAGTACTGGTGTCTGGAGGGAGGTATACAGTGGAGTTCCCCAGGGTTCAGTACTGGTGTCTGGTGTGAGGTATACAGTGGAGTTCCCCAGGGTTCAGTACTGGGTGCTGGAGGGAGGTATACAGTGGAGTTTCGCAGGGTTCAGTACCAGTGTATGGAGGGAGGTATACAGTGGAGTTCCCCAGGCTTCATTACTGGGGTATGGAGGGAGCTATACAGTTGATTTCCCCAGGGTTCAGTACTGGGGTATGGAGGGAGGTATACAGTGGAGTTCCCCAGGCTGCAGTACTGGGGTATGGAGGGAGCTATACAGTGGATTTCCCCAGGGTTCAGTACTGGGGAATGGAGGGAGGTATACAGTGGATTTCCCCAGGGTTCAGTACTGGTGTCTGGAGGGAGGTAAACAGTGGATTTCCCCAGGGTTCAGTACTGGGGTGTGGAGCGAGGTATACAGTGCAGTTCCCCAAGGTTCAGTACTGGGGTCTGGAGGGAGGTACACAGTGGAGTTCACCAGGGTTCAGTACTGGGGTATGGAGGGAGTTATACAGTGGAGTTCCCCAGGGTTCAGTACTGGTGGATGGAGGGAGGTATATAGTGGAGTTCACCAGCGTTCAGTACTGGGGTCTGGGGGAGTTCAAGAATGGAGTTCCCCAGGGTTCAGTACTGGGGTATGGAGGGAAGTATGCAGTGGAGCTCCCCAGGGTTCAATTCTGGGGGCTGGAGGGAGGTTTACAGTGGAGTTCCCGAGGGTTCAGTACTGGGGTCTGGAGGGAGGTATACAGTGGAGTTCCCCAGGGTTCAGTACTGGTGTCTGGAGGGAGGGATACAGTGGAGTTCCCCAGGGTTCAGTACTGTGGTCTGGAGGGAGGTATACAGTGGAGTTCCCCAGGGTTCAGTACTGGGGTCTGGAGGGAGGTATACGGTGGAGTTCCCCAGGGTTCAGTACTGGTGTCTGGGGGCAGGTTTTCAGTGGAGTTCCCCAGGGTTCAGTACTGGTGTCTGGAGGGAGGTATACAGTGGAGTTCCCCAGGGTTCAGTACTGGTGTCTGGGGTGAGGTAGACAGTGGTGTTCCCCAGGGTTCAGTACTGGGGTCTGGAGGGAGGTATACAGTGGTGTTCCCCAGAGATTAGTGCTGGGAGCTTGAGGGAGGTAGACAGTGGAGTTCCCCGGTATATAATAATTCTAAAAGGTCTAGGAGTGTTAAAAAAAACAGCCTGAAGGCTTTGTATCTGAATGCGAGGAGCATTCGTAATAAGGTGGATGAATTAGCATCGCAAATATATGTAAACGGATATGATATGACTGGGATATCGGAAACATGGTTCCAGGGTGACCAAGGCTGGGAATTCAACATCCAGGGGTATTCAATATTCAGGAAAGACAGGCAAACAGGAAAAGGAAGCCGGGTAGCATTGCTGGTTAAAGAGGAGATTAACACAATTATAAGGAAGGATATTAGCTCTGATGATGTAGAATCTGTATGGGTAGAGCTGAGAAATACCAAGGGACAGAAAACTTTAGTGGGAGTTGTATACAGACCCCCAAACAGTAATGCTGAAGTTGGGGATGGCATTAAACAGGAAATTAGAGACGCGTGCAATAAGGGCACTGCAGTTATCATGGGTGACTTTAATCTACATATAGATTGGGCAAACCAAATTAGTAACAATATTGTGGAGGAGGAATGCCTGGAGTGTACACGGGATGTTTTCCTGGACCAAAATGTCGAGCAACCAACTCGATATCAGTCCATCTTAGACTGGGTATTATGTAATTAGAAAGGAATAATTAGCAATCTTGTTGTGCGAGGCCCCTTGGGGCAGAGCGATCATATTATGATAGAATTCTTCATTAAGATGGAGAGTGAAGTATTTGACTCAGTGACTAGGGTCCTGAATTTAAATAAAGGAAACTACGATGGTATGAGGCGCAAGTTAGGTAGGGTGGATTGGGGAGCGTTACCCAAAGGGTTGATGGTGGATCGGCAAAGGCAAACATTTAAAGATCGCATGGATGAACTACAGAATCTGTTCATCCCTGTTTGGCATAAAAATAAAACAAAAAATGTGAATCAACCGTGGCTAACAAGGGAAATTAGGGATAGCATAAGATCCAAAGAGAGGACCTATAAATTGGCCAGAAAAAGCAGCAAACCTGAGGATTGGGAGCAGTTTAGGATTCAGCAGAGGAGGACAAAGGAATTAATTAAGAGGGGGAAAATAGAGTATGAGAGTAAGCTTGTGAGGAACATAAAAACTGACTGTAAAAGCTTCTATAGATATGTGAAGAGAAAAACATTGGTGAAGTCAAGCGTAGGTCCCTTGCAGTCAGAATCAGGGGAATTTATAATGGGGAACCAAAAAATGGCAGACCAATCGAATACATACTTTGGTTCTGTCTTCACAAAGGAGCACACAAATAACCTCCCAGAGATGTCGGGGAACATAGGGTCTAATGAGAGGGAGGAACTGAAAGAAATCAGTAATTGTAGGGAAATGGTGTTAGGGAAATTGACGGGATTGAAGGCCGATAAATCCCCAGGGCCTGATAATCTACATCCAAGGATACTTAAGGAAGTGGCCCGAGAAATAGTAGATGCATTGCTAGTCAATATCCAAAATTCTATAGACACTGGAACAATTCCCATGTATTGGTGGGTAGCTAATGTTACCCCACTATTTAAAAAAGGTGGGAGAGAGAAAACGGGGAATTATAGACCGGGAAGCCTGACATCGGTAGTGGGGAAAATGTTGGAGTCCATTACAAAAGATGAAATAGCAGAGCACTTGGAAAACAGTAACAGGATAGGTCAAAGTCAACATGGATTTACAAAAGGTAAATCGTGCTTGACTAATCTACTGGAATTTTTTGAGGATGTAACTGGTAAAATAGATAAGGGAGAACCAGTGGATGTGGTGTAATTGGACTTTCAGAAGGCTTTCGATAAGGTCCCGCATAAGAGATTAGCGTGTAAAGTTAAGGCACATGGGATTGGGGGTAAGGTACTGACTGGGATAGAGAACTGGTTGGCAGACAGGAAGGAAACAGTTGGAATAAACGAGTCTTTTTCCGAGTGGCAGGCAGTGACTGGTGGGGTACCGCAGGGATCGGTCCTAAGACCCCAGCTATTCACAATATACATTAATGATCTAGACGAGGGACCGAGATGTAATATCTCCAAGTTTGCAGACGACACAAAGCTGGGTGGGCATGTGTGCTGTGAGGAGGATGCCGAGAAACTCCAGTATGATTTGGACAGGTTGGGTGATTGGGCAGAAGCATGGCAGATGCAATATAACGTGGATAATTGCGAGGTTATCCACTTTTGCGGCAAAAACAGGAGGCAGATTATTATCTGAACGGCAATAGATTGGGAGAAGGGGAAATGCAACGAGACCTGGGAGTCCTTGTGCACCAGTCGCTGAAGGTAAGCATGCAGGTGCAGCAGGCGGTTAAGAAGGCAAATGGTATGTTGGCCTTCGTAGCGAGAGGATTCGATTACAGTAACAAGGATGTCTTGCTGCAGTTGTACAGAGCTTTGGTGAGACCACATCTTGAGTATTGTGTGCAGTTTTGGTCGCCTTATCTGAGGAAGGATGTTCTTGCCATGGAGGGAGAGCAGCGAAGATTCACCAGGCTGATACCTGGGATGGCAGGAATAACGTATGAGGAGAGATTGGGTCGATTGGGAATATACTCGCTGGAGTTTAGAAGAATGAGAGGGGAACTCATTGAAACTTACAAAATTCGAACATGACTAGGCAGACTAGATGCAGGAAGGATGTTCCCGATGGCCGGGGAGTCCAGAACCTGGACACAGACTAAGGATAACGGATAAGCCATTTAGGACAGAGATGAGGAGGAATTTCTCCACCCAAAGAGTGGTGAACCTGTGGAATTCTCTATCACAAAAGGCAGTAGAGGCCAATTCATTAAATATATTCAAGAAGGAGTTAGATATATTTCTTAAGGCTAAAGAGATCAAGGTATATGGGGAGAAGGCAGGGACAGGGTACTGAATTTGGATGATCAGCCATGATCTCCTTGAATGGCGGAGCAGGCTCGAGAGGCCGAATGGCCTACTCCTGCTCCTAAGATTCTATGTTCAGTCGTGGGGCTGGAGTGAGCTATACAGTGGAGTTCCCCAGAGTTCAGTACTGGGGTCTGGGGGCAGGTATACAGTGGAGTTCCCCAGGGTTCAGTACTGGGCGCTGGAGGGAGGTATACAGTGGAGTTCCCAGGGTTCAATACTGGTGTCTGGCAGGGGAGGTGTATAGAGGAGTTCCCAAGGTTCAGTACTGGGGTCTGGGGGGAGGTATACAGTGAAGTTCCCCAGGGTTCAGTACCGGGGTCTGGAGGGAGGTTTCCAGTGGAGTTCCCCAGGGATCATTACTGGTGTCTGGCGGGGAGGTATACAGTGGAGTTCCCCAGGTTCAGTACTGGGGTCTGGAGGGAGGTATACAGTGGAGTTCCCCAGGGTTCAGTACTGGGGGTCTGGGGGGGACGTATACAGTGGAGTTCCCAGGGTTCAGTACTGGTGGCTGGAGGGAGGTATACAGTGGAGTTCCTCAGGGTTCAGTACTGGTGGCTGGAGGGAGGTATACAGTGGAGTTCCCCAGGGTTCAGTACTGGGGTCTGGAGGGAGGTATACAGTGGAGTTCCCCAGGGTTCAGTACTGGGGTCTGGAGGGAGGTATACAGTGGAGTTCCCCAGGGTTCAGTACTGGGGTCTGGAGGAGGTATACAGTGGAGTTCCCCAGGGTTCAGTACTGGGGGCATGAGGGAGGTATACAATGGAGTTCCCCAGGGTTCAGTACTGGGGCTGGAGGGAGGTATACAGTGGAGTTCCCCAGGGTTCAGTACTGGGGTATGGAGGGAGGTATACAGTGGAGTTCCCCAGGGTTCAGTACTGGGGGCTGGAGGGAGGTATACAGTGGAGTTCCCCAGGGTTCAGTACTGGGGTCTGGAGGGAGGTAGACAGTGGCGTTCCCCAGGGTTCAGTACTGGGGGCTGGAGTGAGGTATACAGTGGAGTTCCCCAGGGTTCAGTACTGGGGTATGGAGGGAGGTATACAGTGGAGTTCCCCAGGTTTCAGTACTGGGGTCTGCAGGGAGGTATACAGTGGAGTTCCCCAGGGTTCAGTGCTGGGGGCTGGATGGAGGTTAACATTGGAGTTCCCCAGGGTTCAGTACTGGGGTCTGGAGGGAGGTATACAGTGGAGTTCCCCAGGGTTCAGTGCTGGGGGCTGGATGGAGGTTAACATTGGAGTTCCCCAGGGTTCAGTACTGGGGGCTGGGAGGAGGTATACAGTGGAGTTCCCCAGGGTTCAGTACTGGGGGCTGGAGGGAGGTATACAGTGGAGTTTCCCAGGGTTCAGTACTGGGGTCTGGAGGGAGGTATACAGTGGAGTTCACCAGGGTTCAGTAGCAGGGGCTGGAGGGAAGCTTACAGTGGAGTTCGCCAGGGTTCAATACTGGGGGCTGGAGGGAAGTTTACACTGGAGTTCCCCAGGGTTAATTGATAGGGGCTGGATGGAGGTATACAGTGGAGTTCCACAGGGTTCAGTACTGTGGGCTGGAGGGAGGTATACAGTGGAGTTCCCCACGGTTCAGTACTGGGGGCTGGATGGAGGTATATGGTGGAGTTCCCCAGGGTTCAGTACTGTGGTCTGGAGGGAGATATACAGTGGATTTCCCCAGGGTTCAGTACTGGGGTCTGGGGGGAGGTATACAGTGGAGTTCCCCAGGGTTCAGTACTGTGGACTGGGGGGAGGTGTACAGTGGAGTTCCCCAGGATTCAGTACTGGTGTCTGGGGGGAGGTACACAGTGGAGTTCCCCAGGGTTCAATACTGGTGTCTTGGGGAGAGGTATGCAGTGGAGTTCCCCAGGGTTCAATACTGGTGTCTTGGGGAGAGTGATGCAGTGGAGTTCCACAGGGTTCAGCACTGTTGTTTTGGGGGGAGGTATACAGTGGAGTTCCCCTGGGTACAATACTGGTGTCTGGCAGGGGAGGTGTATAGAGGAGTTCCCCAGGTTCAGTACTGGGGTCTGGCGGGGACGTATACAGTGGAGTTCCCCAGGGTTCAGTACTGGGCGCTGGAGGGAGGTATACAGTGGAGTTCCCCAGTGTTCAATACTGGTGTCCGGCAGGGGAGGTGTATAGAGGAGTTCCCCAGGTTCAGTACTGGGGTCTGGGGGGAGGTATACAGTGAAGTTCCCCAGGGTTCAGTACTGGGGTCTGGAGGGAGGCAGACAGTGGAGTTCCCCAGGGTTCAGTAGCAGGGGCTGGAGGGAGGTTTCCAGTGGAGTTCCCCAAGTTCAGTACTGGGGTCTGGAGGGAGGTATACAGTGAAGTTCCCCAGGGTTCAGTACTGGGGTCTGGAGGGAGGCAGACAGTGGAGTTCCCCAGGGTTCAGTAGCAGGGGCTGGAGGGAGGTTTCCAGTGGAGTTCCCCAAGTTCAGTACTGGGGTCTGGAGGGAGGTATACAGTGGAGTTCCCCAGGGGTCAGTACTTGGGGGTCTCGGGAGGACGTATACAGTGCAGTTCCCCAGTGTTCAGCACTGGGCGCTGGAGGGTGGTATACAGTGGAGTTGCCCAGGGTTCAGGACTGGGGGCTGGAGGGAGGTTTACAGTGGAGTTCCCCAGGGTTCAGTACTGTTGTCTTGAGGGAGGTAAACAGTGGAGTTCCCCAAGGTTCCGTACTGTGGGCTGCAGGGACGTATACAGTGGAGTTCCCCAGGGTTCAGTACTGGGGGCTGGAGGGAGGTATACAGTGGAGTTCCCCAGGGTTCAGTTCTGGGGGCTGGAGGGAGGTATACAGTGGAGTTCCCCAGTGTTCAGTACTGTGGGCTGCAGGGAGGTAAACATTGGATTTCCCCAGGGTTCAGTACTGGGGTCTGGAGGGAGGTATACAGTGGAGTTCCCCGAGGTTCAGCACTGCGGTCTGGAGGGAGTTATACAGAGGAGTTCCCCAGGGTTCAGTACTGGGGTATGGAGGGAGGTATACAGTGGAGTTCCCCAGGGTTAAGTACTGGGTTCTGGCGGTAGGTAGACACTGGAGTTCCCCAGGGTTCAGTGCTGGGGTGTGGAGTGAGGTATACAGTGGAGTTCCCCAGGGTTCAGTACTGGGGTATGGAGGGAGGTGTACAGTGGAGTTCACCAGGGTTCAGTACTTAGGTATGGAGTGAGGTATACAGTGGAGTTCCCCAGGGTGCAGTGCTGGGGTATCGAGGGAGGTATACAGTGGAGTTCCCCAGGCTTCAGTACTGGGATCTGGAGTGAGGTATACAGTGGTGTTCCCCAGGGTTCAGTACTGTGGTATGGAGGGAGGTATACAGTGGAGTTCCCCAGGCTTCAGTACTGGGGTCTGGAGGGAGGTATACAGTGGAGTGCCCCAGGGTTCAGTGCTGGGGTCTGGATGGAGGTTAACATTGGAGTTCCCCAGGGTTCAGTACTGGGGGCTTGGGGGAGGAACACAGTGGATTCCCCAGGGTTCAGTACTGGGGGCTGGAGGGAGGTATACAGTGGAGTTCCCCAGGGTTCAGTACTGGGGTCTGGAGGGAAGTTTACAGTGGAGTGCCTCAGGGTTCAGTGCCAGTGGCTGGATGGAGGTATACAGTGGAGTTTCCCAGGGTTCAGTACTATGGGCTCGAGGGAGGTATACAGTGGAGTTCCCCAGGGTTCAGTACTGGGTGCTGGATGGAGGTATACAGTGGTGTTCCCCAGGGTTCAGTACTGGGGTCTAGAGGGAGGTATACAGTGGATTTACCCAGGGTTTAAATTACTGGAGTCTGGGTGAATGTATACATTGGAGTTCCCCAGGGTTCAGTACTGGGGGCTGGTAGGAGGTATACAGTGGAGTTCCCCAGGGTTCAGTACTGGGGGCTGGAGGGAGGTATACAGTGGAGTTCCCCAGGGTTCAGTACTGGGGTCTGGAGGGAGGTATACAGTGGAGTTCACCAGGGTTCAGTAGCAGGGGCTGGAGGGAAGTTTACAGTGGAGTTCGCCAGGGTTCAATACTGGGGGCTGGAGGGAAGTTTACACTGGAGTTCCCCAGGGTTAATTGATAGGGGCTGGATGGAGGTATACAGTGGAGTTCCCCAGGGTTCAGTACTGTGGGCTGGAGGGAGGTATACAGTGGAGTTCCCCAGGGTTCAGTACTGGGGGCTGGATGGAGGTATACAGTGGATTTCCCCAGGGTTCAGTACTGGGGTCTGGGGGGAGGTATACAGTGTAGTTCCCCAGGGTTCAGTACTGTGGTCAGGGGGGAGGTGTACAGTGGAGTATCCCAGGATTCAGTACTGGTGTCTGGGGGGAGGTACAAAGTGGAGTTCCCCAGGGTTCAGTACTGGGGTCTGGAGGTAGGTAGACACTGGAGTTCCCCAGGGTTCAGTGCTGGGGTGTGGAGTGAGGTATACAGTGGAGTTCGCCAGGGTTCAGTACTGGGGTATGGAGGGAGGTGTACCGTGGAGTTCACCAAGGTGCAGTACTGGGGTATGGAGTGAGGTATACAGTGAAGTTCCCCAGGGTACAGTGCTGGGGTCTGGATGGAGGTTAACATTGGAGTTCCCCAGGGTTCAGTACTGGGGGCTGGGGGGAGGAACACAGTGGAGTTCCCCAGTGTTCAGTACTGGGGGCTGGAGGGAGGTATACAGTGGAGTTCCCCAGGGTTCAGTTCTGGGGTCTGGAGGGAGGTACACAGTGGAGTTCACCAGGGTTCAGTAGCAGGGGCTGGTGGGAAGTTTACAGTGGAGTTCGCCAGTGTTCAATACTGTGGGCTGGAGGGAAGTTTACAGTGGAGTGCCTCAGGGTTCAGTGCCAGTGGCTGGTTGGAGGTATACAGTGGAGTTCCCCAGGGTTCAGTACTATGGGCTGGAGGGAGGTATACAGTGGATTTCCCCAGGGTTCAGTACTGGGTGCTGGATGGAGGTATACAGTGGTGTTCCCCAGGGTTCAGTACTGGGGTCTGGAGGGAGGTATACAGTGGATTTCCCCAGATTTAAATTACTGGAGTCTGGGTGCATGTATACAGTGGAGTTCCCCAGGGTCCAGTGCTGGTGTCTGGAGGGAGGTATACAGTGGAGTTCCCCAGGGTTCAGTCCTGGTGTATGGAGGACGGTATACAGTGGAGTTCCCCAGGGTTCAGTACTGGGGTCTGGGGGGAGGTATACAGTGGAGTTCCCTAGGGTACAGTACTGGGGACTGGAGGGAGGTATATAGTGGAGTTCCCCAGTGTTCATTACTGGGGGCTGGAGGGATGTATACAGTCGAGTTCCCCAGGGTTCAGTACTGGGGTCTGAGAGAGGTATACACTGGAGTTCCCCTGGGTTTAGTACAGCTGTCTGGAGGGAGGTATACAGTGGAGTTCCCCAGGGATCAGTACTGGGGGCTGGAGGGAGGTATACAGTGGAGTTCCCCAGGGTTCAGTACTTGGGTCTCGGGGTAGGCATACAGTGGAGTTCCCCAGGGTTCAGTATCAGGATCTAGAGGGAGGTATACAGTGGAGTTCCCCAGGGTTCAGTACTGGGTTTCTGGACGGAGGTATACAGTGGAGTTCGCCAGGGTTCAGTACTGGTGCCTGGGGGGAGGTATAGAGTGGAGTTCCCCAGGGCTCAGTATTGGCGTCTGGAGGGAGGTATACACTGGATTTCGTCAGGGATCAGTAGCAGGGGCTGGAGGGAGGTATACAGTGGATTTCCCCAGGGTTCAGTACTGTGTGCTTCAGGGAGATATACAGTGCTGTTCCACAGGGTTCATTACTGGGGGGGTTGGAGGGAGCTATACAGTGGAGATCCCCAGGGTTCAGTACTGGTGACGGGAGGGAGGCGTTCAGTGGATTTCCTCAGGGTTCAGTCCTGGGGGCTGGAGGGAGGTATACAGTGGGGTTCCCCAGGGGTCAGTCCTGGTGTCTGGTGGGAGGTGTCCATTGGAGTTCCCCAGGGTTCAGTCCTGGTGTCTGGTGGGAGGTGTCCATTGAAGTTGCCCAGGGTTCAGTAGCAGGGTCTAGAGGGAGGTATACTTTGGAGTTCCCGAGGGTACAGTACTGGGGTTTGGAAGGAGGTATACAGTGGAGTTTCCCAGGGTTACGCACTGGAGTCTGGAAGGAGGTATACAGTGCAGTTTCCCAGGGTTCAGTATTGTGGGCTGGAGGGAGGTATATAGTGGAGTTACCCAGGGTTCAGTACTGGGATCTGGGGGGGACGCATACAGTGGAGTTCCGCAGGGTTCAGTACTGGGGTCTGGAGGGAGGTATACAGGGCGATTCCCCAGGGTTCAGTACAGGGCGCTGGAGGTAGGTATAGAAACATAGAAACATAGAAACATAGAAACATAGAATCTAGGAGCAGGAGTAGGCCATTCGGCCCGTCGAGCCTGCTCCACCATTCAATACGATCATGGCTGATCATTCAAATCCAGTACCCTGTCCCTGCTTTAATCCCCACAGTATACATATCCCACCCTACCCCCGTAACCCCACGTATTTAATTCCCCCTAACATATCCCATCCTATCCCCATAACCCCACATATTTAATCCCCACCTAACACTAATATACAGTATACAGTGGAGTTCCCAGGGTTCAGTGCTGGGGTTTGGATGGAGGTTAACATTGGAGTTCCCCAGGGTTCAGTACTGGGGGCTGGGGGGAGGAACACAGTGGAGTTCCCCAGGGTTCAGTACTGGGGGCTGGAGGGAGGTATACAGTGGAGTTCCCCAGGGTTCAGTACTGGTGTCTGGGAGGGAGGTATACAGTGGAGTTCACCAGGGTTCAGTAGCAGGGGCTGGAGGGAAGTTTACAGTGGAGTTCGCCAGGGTTCAATACTGTGGGCTGGAGGGAAGTTACAGTGGAGTGCCTCAGGGTTCAGTGCCAGTGGCTGGTTGGAGGTATACAGTGGATTTCCCCAGGGTTCAGTACTATGGGCTGGAGGGAGGTATACAGTGGAGTGCCTCAGGGTTCAGTGCCAGTGGCTGGTTGGAGGTATACAGTGGAGTTCCCCAGGGTTCAGTACTATGGGCTGGAGGGAGGTATACAGTGGATTTCCCCAGGGTTCAGTACTGGGTGCTGGATGGAGGTATACAGTGGTGTTCCCCAGGGTTCAGTACTGGGGTCTGGAGGGAGGTATACAGTGGATTTCCCCAGATTTAAATTACTGGAGTCTGGGTGCATGTATACAGTGGAGTTCCCCAGGGTCCAGTGCTGGTGTCTGGAGGGAGGTATACAGTGGAGTTCCCCAGGGTTCAGTACTGGGGGCTGGAGAGAGGTATACAGTGGAGTTCCCCAGGGTTCAGTCCTGGTGTATGGAGGACGGTATACAGTGGAGTTCCCCAGGGTTCAGTACTGGGGTCTGGGGGGAGGTATACAGTGGAGTTCCCTAGGGTACAGTACTGGGGACTGGAGGGAGGTATATAGTGGAGTTCCCCAGTGTTCATTACTGGGGGCTGGAGGGATGTATACAGTCGAGTTCCCCAGGGTTCAGTACTGGGGTCTGAAGGGAGGTATACACTGGAGTTCCCCTGGGTTTAGTACAGCTGTCTGGAGGGAGGTATACAGTGGAGTTCCCCAGGGATCAGTACTGGGGGCTGGAGGGAGGTATACAGTGGAGTTCCCCAGGGTTCAGTACTTGGGTCTCGGGGTAGGCATACAGTGGAGTTCCCCAGGGTTCAGTATCAGGATCTAGAGGGAGGTATACAGTGGAGTTCCCCAGGGTTCAGTACTGGGTTTCTGGACGGAGGTATACAGTGGAGTTCGCCAGGGTTCAGTACTGGTGCCTGGGGGGAGGTATAGAGTGGAGTTCCCCAGGGCTCAGTATTGGCGTCTGGAGGGAGGTATACACTGGATTTCGTCAGGGATCAGTAGCAGGGGCTGGAGGGAGGTATACAGTGGATTTCCCCAGGGTTCAGTACTGTGTGCTTCAGGGAGATATACAGTGCTGTTCCACAGGGTTCATTACTGGGGGGGTTGGAGGGAGCTATACAGTGGAGATCCCCAGGGTTCAGTACTGGTGACGGGAGGGAGGCGTTCAGTGGATTTCCTCAGGGTTCAGTCCTGGGGGCTGGAGGGAGGTATACAGTGGGGTTCCCCAGGGGTCAGTCCTGGTGTCTGGTGGGAGGTGTCCATTGGAGTTCCCCAGGGTTCAGTCCTGGTGTCTGGTGGGAGGTGTCCATTGAAGTTGCCCAGGGTTCAGTAGCAGGGTCTAGAGGGAGGTATACTTTGGAGTTCCCGAGGGTACAGTACTGGGGTTTGGAAGGAGGTATACAGTGGAGTTTCCCAGGGTTACGCACTGGAGTCTGGAAGGAGGTATACAGTGCAGTTTCCCAGGGTTCAGTATTGTGGGCTGGAGGGAGGTATATAGTGGAGTTACCCAGGGTTCAGTACTGGGATCTGGGGGGGACGCATACAGTGGAGTTCCGCAGGGTTCAGTACTGGGGTCTGGAGGGAGGTATACAGGGCGATTCCCCAGGGTTCAGTACAGGGCGCTGGAGGTAGGTATAGAAACATAGAAACATAGAAACATAGAAACATAGAATCTAGGAGCAGGAGTAGGCCATTCGGCCCGTCGAGCCTGCTCCACCATTCAATACGATCATGGCTGATCATTCAAATCCAGTACCCTGTCCCTGCTTTAATCCCCACAGTATACATATCCCACCCTACCCCCGTAACCCCACGTATTTAATTCCCCCTAACATATCCCATCCTATCCCCATAACCCCACATATTTAATCCCCACCTAACACTAATATACAGTATACAGTGGAGTTCCCCAGGGTTCAGTGCTGGGGTCTGGATGGAGGTTAACATTGGAGTTCCCCAGGGTTCAGTACTGGGGGCTGGGGGGAGGAACACAGTGGAGTTCCCCAGGGTTCAGTACTGGGGGCTGGAGGGAGGTATACAGTGGAGTTCCCCAGGGTTCAGTACTGGGGTCTGGAGGGAGGTATACAGTGGAGTTCACCAGGGTTCAGTAGCAGGGGCTGGAGGGAAGTTTACAGTGGAGTTCGCCAGGGTTCAATACTGTGGGCTGGAGGGAAGTTTACAGTGGAGTGCCTCAGGGTTCAGTGCCAGTGGCTGGTTGGAGGTATACAGTGGATTTCCCCAGGGTTCAGTACTATGGGCTGGAGGGAGGTATACAGTGGATTTCCCCAGGGTTCAGTACTGGGTGCTGGATGGAGGTATACAGTGGTGTTCCCCAGGGTTCAGTACTGGGGTCTGGAGGGAGGTATACAGTGGATTTCCCCAGGGTTCAGTACTGGGTGCTGGATGGAGGTATACAGTGGTGTTCCCCAGGGTTCAGTACTGGGGGCTGGAGGGAGGTATACAGTGGATTTCCCCAGATTTTAATTACTGGAGTCTGGGTGCATGTATACAGTGGAGTTCCCCAGGGTCCAGTACTGGTGTCTGGAGGGAGGTATACAGTGGAGTTCCCCAGGGTTCAGTACTGGGGGCTGGAGAGAGGTATACAGTGGAGTTCCCCAGGGTTCAGTCCTGGTGTATGGAGGACGGTATACAGTGGAGTTCCCCAGGGTTCAGTACTGGGGTCTGGGGGGAGGTATACAGTGGAGTTCCCTAGGGTACAGTACTGGGGACTGGAGTGAGGTATACAGTGGAGTTCCCCAGGGTTCAGTACTGGGGTCTGGAGGGAGGTATATAGTGGAGTTCCCCAGTGTTCATTACTGGGGGCTGGAGGGATGTATACAGTCGAGTTCCCCAGGGTTCAGTACTGGGGTCTGAAGGGAGGTATACACTGGAGTTCCCCTGGGTTTAGTACTGGTGTCTGGAGGGAGGTATACAGTGGAGTTCCCCAGGGATCAGTACTGGGGGCTGGAGGGAGGTATACAGTGGAGTTCCCCAGGGTTCAGTACTTGGGTCTCGGGGTAGGCATACAGTGGAGTTCCCCAGGGTTCAGTATCAGGATCTAGAGGGAGGTATACAGTGGAGTTCCCCAGGGTTCAGTACTGGGTTTCTGGACGGAGGTATACAGTGGAGTTCGCCAGGGTTCAGTATGGTGCCTGGGGGAGGTATAGAGTGGAGTTCCCCAGGGCTCAGTACTGGGGTCTGGAGGGAGGTATACAGTGGATTTCCTCAGGGATCAGTAGCAGGGGCTGGAGGGAGGTATACAGTGGATTTCCCCAGGGTTCAGTACTGTGTGCTTCAGGGAGATATACAGTGCTGTTCCACAGGGTTCATTACTGGGGGGTCTGGAGGGAGCTATACAGTGGAGATCCCCAGGGTTCAGTACTGGTGACGGGAGGAGGCGTACAGTGGATTTCCTCAGGGTTCAGTCCTGGGGCTGGAGGGAGGTATACGGTGGGGTTCCCCAGGGTCAGTCCTGGTGTCTGGAGGGAGGTGTCCATTGGAGTTCCCCAGGGTTCAGTCCTGGTGTCTGGAGGGAGGTGTCCATTGAAGTTGCCCAGGGTTCAGTAGCAGGGTCTAGAGGGAGGTATACTTTGGAGTTCCCGAGGGTACAGTACTGGGGTTTGGAAGGAGGTATACAGTGGAGTTTCCCAGGGTTACGCACTGGAGTCTGGAAGGAGGTATACAGTGCAGTTTCCCAGGGTTCAGTATTGTGGGCTGGAGGGAGGTATATAGTGGAGTTACCCAGGGTTCAGTACTGGGATCTGGGGGGGACGCATACAGTGGAGTTCCGCAGGGTTCAGTACTGGGGTCTGGAGGGAGGTATACAGGGCGATTCCCCAGGGTTCAGTACAGGGCGCTGGAGGTAGGTATAGAAACATAGAAACATAGAAACATAGAATCTAGGAGCAGGAGTAGGCCATTCGGCCCGTCGAGCCTGCTCCACCATTCAATACGATCATGGCTGATCATTCAAATCCAGTACCCTGTCCCTGCTTTAATCCCCACAGTATACATATCCCACCCTACCCCCGTAACCCCACGTATTTAATTCCCCTAACATATCCCAATATATCCCCATAACCCCACATATTTAATCCCCACCTAACACTAATATACAGTATACAGTGGAGTTCCCCAGGGTTCAGTACTGGAGGGCTGGAGAGAGGTATACAATGGATTTCCCCAGAGTTCAGTACTGGTGTCTTGAGGGAGGGTAACAGTATATTTCCCCAGGGTTCAGTAGCAGGGGCTGGATGGAGGTATACAGTGGATTTCCCCAGCGTTCAGTACAGGGATCTGGAGTGAGGTGTACAGTGGAGTTCCCCAGGATTCAGTAGTGGCGTCTGGAGGGAGGTATACAGTGGAGTTCCCCAGGGTTCAGTACTGGGGGGAGGTAGACAGTGGAGTTCCCCAGGGTTCAGTACTGGGATCTGGAGGGAGGTATACAGTGGTGTTCCCCAGGGTTCAGTGCTGGTGCCTGAGGGGAGGAATACAGTGGAGTTCCCCAGGGTTCAGTACTGGGATCTGGAGGGAGGTATACAGTGGAGTTCCCCAGGGTTCAGTACTGGGGTCTGCAGGGAGGTATACAGTGGAGTTCCCCAGTGTTCAGTACTGGGGTCTGGAGGGAGGTGTACAGTGGAGTTCCCCAGGGTTCAGTACTGGGGTCTGAAGGGAGGTAGACAGTGGAGTTCCCCAGCGTTCAGTACAGGGATCTGGAGTGAGGTGTACAGTGGAGTTCCCCAGGATTCAGTAGTGGCGTCTGGAGGGAGGTATACAGTGGAGTTCACCAGGGTTCAGTACTGGGGGGAGGTAGACAGTGGAGTTCCCCAGGGTTCAGTACTGGGATCTGGAGGGAGGTATACAGTGGTGTTCCCCAGGGTTCAGTGCTGGTGCCTGAGGGGAGGAATACAGTGGAGTTCCCCAGGGTTCAGTACTGGGATCTGGAGGGAGGTATACAGTGGAGTTCCCCAGGTTTCAGTACTGGGGTCTGGGGGGAGGTATACAGTGAAGTTCCCCAGGGTTCAGTACTGGGGTCTGGAGGGAGGCAGACAGTGGAGTTCCCCAGGGTTCAGTAGCAGGGGCTGGAGGGAGGTTTCCAGTGGAGTTCCCCAAGTTCAGTACTGGGGTCTGGAGGGAGGTATACAGTGAAGTTCCCCAGGGTTCAGTACTGGGGTCTGGAGGGAGGCAGACAGTGGAGTTCCCCAGGGTTCAGTAGCAGGGGCTGGAGGGAGGTTTCCAGTGGAGTTCCCCAAGTTCAGTACTGGGGTCTGGAGGGAGGTATATAGTGGAGTTCCCCAGGGGTCAGTACTTGGGGGTCTCGGGAGGAAGTATACAGTGCAGTTCCCCAGTGTTCAGCACTGGGCGCTGGAGGGTGGTATACAGTGGAGTTGCCCAGGGTTCAGGACTGGGGGCTGGAGGGAGGTTTACAGTGGAGTTCCCCAGGGTTCAGTACTGTTGTCTTGAGGGAGGTAAACAGTGGAGTTCCCCAAGGTTCCGTACTGTGGGCTGCAGGGAAGTATACAGTGGAGTTCCCCAGGGTTCAGTACTGGGGGCTGGAGGGAGGTATACAGTGGAGTTCCCCAGGGTTCAGTACTGGGGGCTGGAGGGAGGTATACAGTGGAGTTCCCCAGTGTTCAGTACTGTGGGCTGCAGGGAGGTAAACATTGGATTTCCCCAGGGTTCAGTACTGGGGTCTGGAGGGAGGTATACAGTGGAGTCCCCCGAGGTTCAGCACTGCGGTCTGGAGGGAGTTATACAGAGGAGTTCCCCAGGGTTCAGTACTGGGGTATGGAGGGAGGTATACAGTGGAGTTCCCCAGGGTTAAGTACTGGGTTCTGGCGGTAGGTAGACACTGGAGTTCCCCAGGGTTCAGTGCTGGGGTGTGGAGTGAGGTATACAGTGGAGTTCCCCAGGGTTCAGTACTGGGGTATGGAGGGAGGTGTACAGTGGAGTTCACCAGGGTTCAGTACTTAGGTATGGAGTGAGGTATACAGTGGAGTTCCCCAGGGTTCAGTACTGGGGGCTTGGGGGAGGAACACAGTGGATTCCCCAGGGTTCAGTACTGGGGGCTGGAGGGAGGTATACAGTGGAGTTCCCCAGGGTTCAGTACTGGGGTCTGGAGGGAAGTTTACAGTGGAGTGCCTCAGGGTTCAGTGCCAGTGGCTGGATGGAGGTATACAGTGGAGTTTCCCAGGGTTCAGTACTATGGGCTGGAGGGAGGTATACAGTGGAGTTCCCCAGGGTTCAGTACTGGGTGCTGGATGGAGGTATACAGTGGTGTTCCCCAGGGTTCAGTACTGGGGTCTAGAGGGAGGTATACAGTGGATTTCCCCAGGGTTTAAATTACTGGAGTCTGGGTGCATGTATACATTGGAGTTCCCCAGGGTTCAGTACTGGGGGCTGGTAGGAGGTATACAGTGGAGTTCCCCAGGGTTCAGTACTGGGGGCTGGAGGGAGGTATACAGTGGAGTTCCCCAGGGTTCAGTACTGGGGTCTGGAGGGAGGTATACAGTGGAGTTCACCAGGGTTTAGTAGCAGGGGCTGGAGGGAAGTTTACAGTGGAGTTCGCCAGGGTTCAATACTGGGGGCTGGAGGGAAGTTTACACTGGAGTTCCCCAGGGTTAATTGATAGGGGCTGGTTGGAGGTATACAGTGGAGTTCCCCAGGGTTCAGTACTGTGGGCTGGAGGGAGGTATACAGTGGAGTTCCCCAGGGTTCAGTACTGGGGGCTGGATGGAGGTATACAGTGGATTTCCCCAGGGTTCAGTACTGGGGTCTGGGGGGAGGTATACAGTGGAGTTCCCCAGGGTTCAGTACTGTGGTCAGGGGGGAGGTGTACAGTGGAGTATCCCAGGATTCAGTACTGGTGTCTGGGGGGAGGTACAAAGTGGAGTTCCCCAGGGTTCAATACTGGTGTCTTGGGGTGAGGTATGCAGTGGAGTTCCCCAGGGTTCAATACTGGTGTCTTGGGGAGAGTGATGCAGTGGAGTTCCACAGGGTTCAGCACTGTTGTTTTGGGGGGAGGTATACAGTGGAGTTCCCCAGGGTTCAGTACTGGGCGCTGGAGGGAGGTATACAGTGGAGTTCCCCAGGGTTCAATACTGGTGTCTGGCAGTGGAGGTGTATAGAGGAGTTCCCCAGGTTCAATACTGGGGTCTGGGGGGAGGTATACAATGAAGTTCCCCAGGGTTCAGTACTGGGGTCTGGAGGGAGGCAGACAGTGGAGTTCCCCAGGGTTCAGTAGCAGGGGCTGGAGGGAGGGTTCCAGTGGAGTTCCCCAGGGTTCAGTACTGGTGTCTGGCGGGGAGGTATACAGTGGAGTTCCCCAAGTTCAGTACTGGGGTCTGGAGGGAGATATACAGTGGAGTTCCCCAGGGTTCAGTACTTGGGGGTGTGGGGGGGGACGTATACAGTGCAGTTCCCCAGTGTTCAGCACTGGGCGCTGGAGGGAGGTATACAGTGGAGTTCCCCAGGGTTCAGTACTGGGGGCTGCAGGGAGGCATACAGTGGAGTTCCCCAGGGTTCAGTACTGGGGGCTGGAGGGAGGTATACAGTGGAATTCTCCAGGGTTCAGTACTGGGGTCTGGAGGGAGGTATACAGTGGAGTTCCCCAGGGTTCAGTACTGGGGGCTGGAGGGAGGTATACAGTGGAGTTCCCCAGGGTTCAGTACTGTGGGATGCAGGGAGGTAAACATTGGATTTCCCCAGGGTTCAGTACCGGGGTCTGGAGGGAGGTATACATTGGAGTTCCCCGAGGTTCAGCACTGGGGTCTGCAGGGAGTTATACAGTGGAGTTCCCCAGGGTTCAGTACTGGGGTATGGAGGGAGGTATACAGTGGAGTTCCCCAGGGTCCAGTACTGGGTGCTGGAGTGAGGTATACAGTGGAGTTCCCCAGGGTTCAGTACTGGGGGCTGGAGGGAGGTATACAGTGGAGTTCCCCAGGGTTCAGTACTGTGGGATGCAGGGAGGTAAACATTAGATTTCCCCAGGGTTCAGTACGGGGTCTGGAGGGAGGTATACATTGGAGTTCCCCGAGGTTCAGCACTGGGGTCTGCAGGGAGTTATACAGTGGAGTTCCCCAGGGTTCAGTACTGGGGTATGGAGGGAGTTATACAGTGGAGTTCCCCAGGGTTCAGTACTGGGGTATGGAGGGAGGTATACAGTGGAGTTCCCCAGGGTCCAGTACTGGGTGCTGGAGTGAGGTATACAGTGGAGTTCCCCAGGGTTCAGTACTGGGGTCTGGAGGTAGGTAGACACTGGAGTTCCCCAGGGTTCAGTGCTGGGGTGTGGAGTGAGGTATACAGTGGAGTTCGCCAGGGTTCAGTACTGGGGTATGGAGGGAGGTGTACAGTGGAGTTCACCAAGGTGCAGTACTGGGGTATGGAGTGAGGTATACAGTGAAGTTCCCCAGGGTACAGTGCTGGGGTCTGGATGGAGGTTAACATTGGAGTTCCCCAGGGTTCAGTACTGGGGGCTGGGGGGAGGAACACAGTGGAGTTCCCCAGTGTTCAGTACTGGGGGCTGGAGGGAGGTATACAGTGGAGTTCCCCAGGGTTCAGTACTGGGGTCTGGAGGGAGGTATACAGTGGAGTTCACCAGGGTTCAGTAGCAGGGGCTGGTGGGAAGTTTACAGTGGAGTTCGCCAGAGTTCAGTGCCAGTGGCTGGTTGGAGGTATACAGTGGAGTTCCCCAGGGTTCAGTACTATGGGCTGGAGGGAGGTATACAGTGGATTTCCCCAGGGTTCAGTACTGGGTGCTGGATGGAGGTATACAGTGGTGTTCCCCAGGGTTCAGTACTGGGGTCTGGAGGGAGGTATACAGTGGATTTCCCCAGATTTAAATTACTGGAGTCTGGGTGCATGTATACAGTGGAGTTCCCCAGGGTCCAGTACTGGTGTCTGGAGGGAGGTATACAGTGGAGTTCCCCAGGGTTCAGTACTGGGGGCTGGAGAGAGGTATACAGTGGAGTTCCCCAGGGTACAGTACTGGGGACTGGAGTGAGGTAAACAGTGGAGTTCCCCAGGGTTCAGTACTGGGGTCTGGAGGGAGGTATATAGTGGAGTTCCCCAGTGTTCAGTACTGGGGTCTGGAGGGATGTATACAGTCGAGTTCCCCAGGGTTCAGTACTGGGGTCTGGAGGGAGGTATACAGTGGAGTTCCCCAGGGTTCAGTACTGGGGTCTGGAGGGAGGTATACAGTGGAGTTCCCCAGGGTTCAGTACTGGGGTCTGGAGGGAGGTATACAGTGGAGTTCCCCAGGGTTCAGTACTGGGGTCTGGAGGGAGGTATACAGTGGAGTTCCCCAGGGTTCAGTACTGGGTATGGAGGGAGGTATACAGTGGAGTTCCCCAGGGTTCAGTACTGGGTTTGGAGGGAGGTATACAGTGGAGTTCCCCAGGGTTCAGTACTGGGGTCTGGAGGGAGGTATACAGTGGAGTTCCCCAGGGTTCAGTACTGGGGTCTGGAGGGAGGTATACAGTGGAGTTCCCCAGGGTTCAGTACTGGGGTCTGGAGGGAGGTATACAGTGGAGTTCCCCAGGGTTCAGTACTGGGGTCTGGAGGGAGGTATACAGTGGAGTTCCCCAGGGTTCAGTACTGGGGTCGGAGGGAGCTATACAGTGGAGATCCCCAGGGTTCAGTACTGGTGACGGGAGGGAGGCGTTCAGTGGATTTCCTCAGGGTTCAGTCCTGGGGGCTGGAGGGAGGTATACAGTGGGGTTCCCAGGGGTCAGTCCTGGTGTCTGGTGGGAGGTGTCCATTGGAGTTCCCCAGGGTTCAGTCCTGGTGTCTGGTGGGAGGTGTCCATTGAAGTTGCCCAGGGTTCAGTAGCAGGGTCAAGAGGGAGGTATAATTTGGAGTTCCCGAGGGTACAGTACTGGGGTTTGGAAGGAGGTATACAGTGGAGTTTCCCAGGGTTACGCACTGGAGTCTGGAAGGAGGTATACAGCTGCAGTTTCCCAGGGTTCAGTATTGTGGGCTGGAGGGAGGTATATAGTGGAGTTACCCAGGGTTCAGTACTGGGATCTGGGGGGGACGCATACAGTGGAGTTCCGCAGGGTTCAGTACTGGGGTCTGGAGGGAGGTATACAGGGCGATTCCCCAGGGTTCAGTACTGGGGTCTGGAGGATGTATACAGTGGAGTTCCCCAGGGTTCAGTACTGGGGTCTGGAGGGAGTATACAGTGAGTTCCCCAGGGTCAGTACTGGGGTCTGGAGAGAGGTATACAGTGGAGTTCCCCAGGTTCAGTACTGGGGTCTGGAGGGAGGTATACAGTGGAGTTCCCCAGGGTTCAGTACTGGGTCTGGAGGGAGGTATACAGTGGAGTTCCCCAGGGTTCAGTACTGGGGTCTGGAGGGAGGTATACAGTGGAGTTCCCCAGGGTTCAGTACTGGGTGCTGGATGGAGGTATACAGTGGTGTTCCCCAGGGTTCATTACTGGAGTCTGGGTGCATGTATACAGTGGAGTTCCCCAGGGTCCAGTACTGGGGGCTGGAGGAAGGTATACAGTGGAGTTCCCCAGGGTTCAGTACTGGGGTCTGGGGAGAGGTATACAGTGGAGTTCCCCAGCGATCAATTCTGTGGGCTGAAGGGAGTTATATATTGGAGTTCCCCAGGGTGTAGAACAGGGGGCTGGAGGTAGGCAAACACTTGACATACCCAGTACGCTGTACTGGGCGTTGCAGGGAAGTATACAGTGCAGTTCCACAGCGTACAGTACTGGGAGCTGGAGGGATGTATACAGTGGAGTTCAACATGGTTTCAGTACTGAGGGCTGGAGAGAGGTGTGCAGGGGAGTTCCCCACAATACAGTACTGGGGGCTCGAGCGATGTATACAGTGGAGTTTCCCAGGGTTCTGTACTGTGGGCTGGAGGGAGGTATACAGTGGAGTTCCCCAGGGTTCAGTACTGTGGTCTGAAGAGAGGTATACAGTGGAGTTCCCCAGTGTTCAATACTGATGTCTTGGGGAGAGGTATGCAGTGGAGTTCCACAGGGATCAATACTGTTGTCTTGCGGGGAGGGAAACAGTGGGGTTCCCCAGGGTTCAATACTGTTGTCTTGGGGGGCGGTATACAGTGGAGTTCCCCAGGGTTCAGTACTGGGGTCTGAAGAGAGGTATGCAGTGGAGTTCCCCAGCGTTCAGTCCTGGGGTCTGGAGGGAGGTATACAGTGGAGTTCCGCGGGGTTCAGTACTGGGGTCTGGAGGGAGGTATACAGTGGAGTTCCCCAGGGTTCAGTACTGGGGTCTGGAGGGGACGTATACAGTGGAGTTCCCCAGGGTTCAGTACTGTGGGCTGGAGGGAGGTATACAGTGGAGTTCCCCAGGGTTCAGTACTGATATCCAGAGGGAGGTATACACTGGAGTTCCGCTGGGTTCAGTACTGGTGTCTGGAGGGAGATATACAGTGGAGTTCCCCAGGGTTCAGTACTGGGGGCTGGAGAGAGGTATACAGTGGAGTTCCCCAGGGTTCAGTCCTGGTGTATGGAGGACGGTTTACAGTGGAGTTCCCCAGGGTTCAGTACTGGGGTCTTGGGGGAGGTATACAGTGGAGTTCCCTAGGGTACAGTACTGGGACTGGAGTGAGGTATACAGTGGAGTTCCCCAGGGTTCAGTACTGGGGTCTGGAGGGAGGTATATAGTGGAGTTCCCCAGTGTTCATTACTGGGGGCTGGAGGGATGTATACAGTCGAGTTCCCCAGGGTTCAGTACTGGGGTCTGAAGGGAGGTATACACTGGAGTTCCCCTGGGTTTAGTACTGGTGTCTGGAGGGAGGTATACAGTGGAGTTCCCCAGGGATCAGTACTGGGGGCTGGAGGGAGGTATACAGTGGAGTTCCCCAGGGTTCAGTACTTGGGTCTCGGGGTAGGCATACAGTGGAGTTCCCCAGGGTTCAGTATCAGGATCTAGAGGGAGGTATACAGTGGAGTTCCCCAGGGTTCAGTACTGGGTTTCTGGACGGAGGTATACAGTGGAGTTCGCCAGGGTTCAGTACTGGTGCCTGGGGGGAGGTATAGAGTGGAGTTCCCCAGGGCTCAGTATTGGGGTCTGGAGGGAGGTATACACTGGATTTCATCAGGGATCAGTAGCAGGGGCTGGAGGGAGGTATACAGTGGATTTCCCCAGGGTTCAGTACTGTGTGCTTCAGGGAGATATACAGTGCTGTTCCACAGGGTTCATTACTGGGGGGGGGTTGGAGGGAGCTATACAGTGGAGATCCCCAGGGTTCAGTACTGGTGACGGGAGGGAGGCGTTCAGTGGATTTCCTCAGGGTTCAGTCCTGGGGGCTGGAGGGAGGTATACAGTGGGGTTCCCCAGGGGTCAGTCCTGGTGTCTGGTGGGAGGTGTCCATTGGAGTTCCCCAGGGTTCAGTCCTGGTGTCTGGTGGGAGGTGTCCATTGAAGTTGCCCAGGGTTCAGTAGCAGGGTCTAGAGGGAGGTATACTTTGGAGTTCCCGAGGGTACAGTACTGGGGTTTGGAAGGAGGTATACAGTGGAGTTTCCCAGGGTTACGCACTGGAGTCTGGAAGGAGGTATACAGTGCAGTTTCCCAGGGTTCAGTATTGTGGGCTGGAGGGAGGTATATAGTGGAGTTACCCAGGGTTCAGTACTGGGATCTGGGGGGGACGCATACAGTGGAGTTCCGCAGGGTTCAGTACTGGGGTCTGGAGGGAGGTATACAGGGCGATTCCCCAGGGTTCAGTACAGGGCGCTGGAGGTAGGTATAGAAACATAGAAACATAGAAACATAGAAACATAGAATCTAGGAGCAGGAGTAGGCCATTCGGCCCGTCGAGCCTGCTCCACCATTCAATACGATCATGGCTGATCATTCAAATCCAGTACCCTGTCCCTGCTTTAATCCCCACAGTATACATATCCCACCCTACCCCCGTAACCCCACGTCTTTAATTCCCCCTAACATATCCCAATATATCCCCATAACCCCACATATTTAATCCCCACCTAACACTAATATACAGTATACAGTGGAGTTCCCCAGGGTTCAGTACTGGAGGGCTGGAGAGAGGTATACAATGGATTTCCCCAGAGTTCAGTACTGGTGTCTTGAGGGAGGGTAACAGTATATTTCCCCAGGGTTCAGTAGCAGGGGCTGGATGGAGGTATACAGTGGATTTCCCCAGCGTTCAGTACAGGGATCTGGAGTGAGGTGTACAGTGGAGTTCCCCAGGATTCAGTAGTGGCGTCTGGAGGGAGGTATACAGTGGAGTTCCCCAGGGTTCAGTACTGGGGGGAGGTAGACAGTGGAGTTCCCCAGGGTTCAGTACTGGGATCTGGAGGGAGGTATACAGTGGTGTTCCCCAGGGTTCAGTGCTGGTGCCTGAGGGGAGGAATACAGTGGAGTTCCCCAGGGTTCAGTACTGGGATCTGGAGGGAGGTATACAGTGGAGTTCCCCAGGGTTCAGTACTGGGGTCTGCAGGGAGGTATACAGTGGAGTTCCCCAGTGTTCAGTACTGGGGTCTGGAGGGAGGTGTACAGTGGAGTTCCCCAGGGTTCAGTACTGGGGTCTGAGGGAGGTAGACAGTGGAGTTCCCCAGGGTTCAGTACTGGGGTGTGGAGTGAGGTATACAGTGGAGTGCCCCAGGGTTCAGTACTGGGGTCTGGAGGGAGGTATACAGTGGAGTTCCCCAGGGTTCAGTACTGGGCGCTGGATGGAGGTATACATTGGAGTTCCCCAGGATTCAGTACTGGGGTCTGGAGGGAGGTATAAAGTGGAGTTCCCCAAGGTACAGTACTCGGGGTCTGGAGGGAGGTATGCAGTGGAGTTCCCCAGGGTTCAGTACTGGTGTCTGTAGGGAGGTATACACTGGTGTTCCCCAGGGTTCAGTACTGGGGTAGGGAGGGAGGTATACAGTGGAGTTCCCCAGAGTTCAGTACTGGGGGCTGGCATGAGGTATACAGTGGAGTTCCCCAGGGTTCAGTACTGGGGTCTGGAGGGAGGTATACAGTGGAGTTCCCCAGGGTTCAGTACTGGGGTCTGGAGGGAGGTATACAGTGGAGTTCCCCAGGGTTCAGTACTGGGGTCTGGAGGGAGGTATACAGTGGAGTTCCCCAGGGTTCAGTACTGGGTCTGGAGGGAGGTATACAGTGGAGTTCCCCAGGGTTCAGTACTGGGTCTGGAGGGAGGTATACAGTGGAGTTCCCCAGGTTCAGTACTGGGTCTGGAGGGAGGTATACAGTGGAGTTCCCCAGGTTCAGTACTGGTGTCTGGAGGGAGGTATACAGTGGAGTTCCCCAGGGTTCAGTACTGGGGTCTGGAGGGAGGTATACAGTGGAGTTCCCCAGGGTTCAGTACTGGGGTCTGGAGGGAGGTATACAGTGGAGTTCCCCAGGGTTCAGTACTGGGGTCTGGAGGGAGTATACAGTGGAGTTCCCAGGGTTCAGTACTGGGGTCTGGAGGGAGGTATACAGTGGAGTTCCCCAGGGTTCAGTACTGGGGTCTGGAGGGAGGTATACAGTGGAGTTCCCCAGGGTTCAGTACTGGGGTCTGGAGGGAGGTATACAGTGGAGTTCCCCAGGGTTCAGTACTGGGGTCTGGAGGGAGGTATACAGTGGAGTTCCCCAGGTTCAGTACTGGGGTCTGGGTGGAGGTATACAGTGGAGTTCCCCAGGGTTCAGTACTGGGGTCTGGAGGGAGGTATACAGTGGAGTTCCCCAGGGTTCAGTACTGGGTCTGGAGGGAGGTATACAGTGGAGTTACCCCAGGGTTCAGTACTGGGGTCTGGAGGAGTGCAGTTCCCCAGGGCTCAGTACTGGGGTCTGGAGGGAGGTATACAGTAGAGATCCCCAGGGTCCAGTACTGGTGTCTGGAGGGAGAATACAGTTGCATTTCCCCAGGGTTCAGTACTGGGGTCTGGAGGGAGGTAAACAGTGGAGTTCCCCAGGGTTCAGTACTGGGGTCTGGAGGGAGGTATACAGTGGAGTTCCCCAGGGTTCAGTACTGGGTTCTGGAGGGAGGTATACAGTGGAGTTCCCCAGGGTTCAGTACTGGGGTCTGGAGGGAGGTATACAGTGGAGTTCCCCAGGGTTCAGTACTGGTGTCTGGAGGAGGTATACAGTGGAGTTCCCCAGGGTTCAGTACTGGGGTCTGGAGGGAGGTATACAGTGAGTTCCCCAGGGTTCAGTACTGGGGTCTGGAGGGAGGTATACAGTGGAGTTCCCCAGGGTTCAGTACTGGGGTCTGGAGGAGGTATACAGTGGAGTTCCCCAGGGTTCAGTACTGGGGTCTGGAGGGAGGTATACAGTGGAGTTCCCCAGGGTTCAGTACTGGGGTCTGGAGGGAGGTATACAGTGGAGTTCCCCAGGGTTCAGTACTGGGGTCTGGAGGGAGGTATACAGTGGAGTTCCCCAGGGTTCAGTACTGGGGTCTGGAGGGAGGTATACAGTGGAGTTCCCCAGGGTTCAGTACTGGGGTCTGGAGGGAGGTATACAGTGGAGTTCCCCAGGTTCAGTACTGGGGTCTGGAGGGAGGTATACAGTGGAGTTCCCCAGGGTTCAGTACTGGGGTCTGGAGGGAGGTATACAGTGGAGTTCCCCAGGGTTCAGTACTGGGGTCTGGAGGGAGGTATACAGTGGAGTTCCCCAGGTTCAGTACTGGGGTCTGGAGGGAGGTATACAGTGGAGTTCCCCAGGGTTCAGTACTGGGGTCTGGAGGGAGGTATACAGTGGAGTTCCCCAGGGTTCAGTAGCTGGGTCTGGAGGGAGGTATACAGTGGAGTTCCCAGGGTTCAGTACTGGGGTCTGGAGGGAGGTATACAGTGGAGTTCCCCAGGGTTCAGTACTGGGGCTGGAGGGAGGTATACAGTGGAGTTCCCCAGGGTTCAGTACTGGGGGCTGGAGGGAGGTATACAGTGGAGTTCCCCAGGGTTCAGTACTGGGGTCTGGAGGGAGGTATACAGTGGAGTTCCCCAGGGTTCAGTACTGGGGCTGGAGGAGGTATACAGTGGAGTTCCCCAGGGTTCAGTACTGGGGTCTGGAGGGAGGTATACAGTGGAGTTCCCCAGGGTTCAGTACTGGGGTCTGGAGGGAGGTATACAGTGGAGTTCCCCAGGGTTCAGTACTGGGGTCTGGAGGGAGGTATACAGTGGAGTTCCCCAGGGTTCAGTACTGGGGTCTGGAGGGAGGTATACAGTGGAGTTCCCCAGGGTTCAGTACTGGGGTCTGGAGGGAGGTATACAGTGGAGTTCCCCAGGGTTCAGTACTGGGGTCTGGAGGGAGGTATACAGTGGAGTTCCCCAGGGTTCAGTACTGGTGTCTGGAGGGAGGTATACAGTGGAGTTCCCCAGGGTTCAGTACTGGGGTCTGGAGGGAGGTATACAGTGGAGTTCCCCAGGGTTCAGTACTGGGGTCTGGAGGGAGGTATACAGTGGAGTTCCCCAGGGTTCAGTACTGGGGTCTGGAGGGAGGTATACAGTGGAGTTCCCCAGGGTTCAGTACTGGGGTCTGGAGGGAGGTATACAGTGGAGTTCCCCAGGGTTCAGTACTGGGGTCTGGAGGGAGGTATACAGTGGAGTTCCCCAGGGTTCAGTACTGGGGTCTGGAGGGAGGTATACAGTGGAGTTCCCCAGGGTTCAGTACTGGGGTCTGGAGGGAGGTATACAGTGGAGTTCCCCAGGGTTCAGTACTGGGGTCTGGAGGGAGGTATACAGTGGAGTTCCCAGGGTTCAGTACTGGGGTCTGGAGGGAGGTATACAGTGGAGTTCCCCAGGGTTCAGTACTGGGGCTGGAGGGATGTATAAAGTGGAGTTCCCCAGTGTTCAGTAGCAGGGGCTGGAGGGAGGTATACAATGGAGTTCCCCAGGGTTTAAATTACTGGAGTCTGGGGGCATGTATACAGTGGAGTTCCCCAGGGTCCAGTACTGGGGGCTGGAGGGAGGTATACAGTGGAGTTCCCCAGGGTTCAGTACTGATGTCCAGAGGGAGGTATACACTGGAGTTCCCCTGGGTTCAGTACTGGTGTCTGGAGGGAGGTATACAGTGGCATTCCCCAGGGTTCAGTACTGGGGGCTGGAGGGAGCTATACAATGGAGTTCCCCAGGGTTCAGTACTGGGGGCTGGAGGGAGGTATACAGTGGAGTTCCCCAGGGTTCAGTACTGGTGTATGGAGGGAGGTATACAGTGGAGTTCCCCAGGGTTCAGTACTGGTGTCTGGAGGAGGTATACAGTGGAGTTCCCCAGGGTTCAGTACTGGGGGCTGGAGGGAGGTATACAGTGGAGTTCCCCAGGGTTCAGTACTGGGGTCTGGAGGGAGGTATACAGTGGAGTTCCCCAGGGTTCAGTACTGGGGTCTGGAGGGAGGTATACAGTGGAGTTCCCCAGGGTTCAGTACTGGGGTCTGGAGGGAGGTATACAGTGGAGTTCCCCAGGGTTCAGTACTGGGGTCTGAGGGAGGTATACAGTGGAGTTCCCCAGGGTTCAGTACTGGGGTCTGGAGGGAGGTATACAGTGGAGTTCCCCAGGGTTCAGTACTGGGGTCTGGAGGGAGGTATACAGTGGAGTTCCCCAGGGTTCAGTACTGGGTCTGGAGGGAGGTATACAGTGGAGTTCCCCAGGGTTCAGTACTGGGGTCTGGAGGGAGGTATACAGTGGAGTTCCCCAGGGTTCAGTACTGGGGTCTGGAGGGAGGTATACAGTGGAGTTCCCCAGGGTTCAGTACTGGGGTCTGGAGGGAGGTATACAGTGAGTTCCCCAGGGTTCAGTACTGGGGTCTGGAGGGAGGTATACAGTGGAGTTCCCCAGGGTTCAGTACTGGGGTCTGGAGGGAGGTATACAGTGGAGTTCCCAGGGTTCAGTACTGGGTCTGGAGGGAGGTATACAGTGGAGTTCCCCAGGGTTCAGTACTGGGGTCTGGAGGGAGGTATACAGTGGAGTTCCCCAGGGTTCAGTACTGGTGTCTGGAGGGAGTATACAGTGGAGTTCCCAGGGTTCAGTACTGGGGTCTGGAGGGAGGTATACAGTGGAGTTCCCCAGGGTTCAGTACTGGGGTCTGGAGGGAGGTATACAGTGGAGTTCCCCAGGGTTCAGTACTGGGGTCTGGAGGGAGGTATACAGTGGAGTTCCCCAGGGTTCAGTACTGGGGCTGGAGGGAGGTATACAGTGGAGTTCCCCAGGGTTCAGTACTGGGGTCTGGAGGGAGTATACAGTGGAGTTCCCAGGGTTCAGTACTGGGTCTGGAGGGAGGTATACAGTGGAGTTCCCCAGGGTTCAGTACTGGGGTCTGGAGGGAGGTATACAGTGGAGTTCCCCAGGGTTCAGTACTGGGGTCTGGAGGGAGGTATACAGTGGAGTTCCCCAGGGTTCAGTACTGGGGTCTGGAGGGAGGTATACAGTGGAGTTCCCCAGGGTTCAGTACTGGGGTCTGGAGGGAGGTATACAGTGGAGTTCCCCAGGGTTCAGTACTGGGGTCTGGAGGAGGTATACAGTGGAGTTCCCCAGGGTTCAGTACTGGGGTCTGGAGGGAGGTATACAGTGGAGTTCCCCAGGGTTCAGTACTGGGGTCTGGAGGGAGGTATACAGTGGAGTTCCCCAGGGTTCAGTACTGGGGCTGGAGGGAGGTATACAGTGGAGTTCCCCAGGGTTCAGTACTGGGGTCTGGAGGGAGGTATACAGTGGAGTTCCCCAGGGTTCAGTACTGGGGTCTGGAGGGAGGTATACAGTGGAGTTCCCCAGGGTTCAGTACTGGGGTCTGGAGGGAGGTATACAGTGGAGTTCCCCAGGGTTCAGTACTGGGGGCTGGAGGGAGGTATACAGTGGAGCTCCCAGGGTTCAATACTGTTGTCTGGCGGGAGGTATACAGTGGAGTTCCCCAGGGTTCAGTACTGTGGGCTGGAGGGAGGTATACAGTGGAGTTCCCCAGGGTTCAGTACTGGGGGCTGGAGGGAGGTATACAGTGGCGTTCCCCAGGGTTCAGTACTGGTGTATGGAGTGATGTATACAGTGGAGTTCCCCAGGGTTCAGTAGCAGGGTCTAGAGGAAGGTATACAATGGAGTTCCCCAGGGTTCAGTACTGTGGGCTGGAGGGAGGTATACAGTGGAGTTCCCCAGGGTTCAGTACTGTGGGCTGGAGGGAGGTATACAGTGGAGTTCCCCAGGGTTCAGTACTGGGTTCTGGAGGGAGGTATACAGTGGAGTTCCCCAGGGTTCAGTACTGGTGACTGGGGGAGGTATACAGTGGAGTTCCCCAGGGTTCAGTACTGGGGTCTGGAGGGAGGTATACAGTGGAGTTCCCAGGGTTCAGTACTG
The DNA here is from genome assembly GCA_030390025.1 of Squalus acanthias. Classification (NCBI taxonomy): domain Eukaryota; kingdom Metazoa; phylum Chordata; class Chondrichthyes; order Squaliformes; family Squalidae; genus Squalus; species Squalus acanthias. The sequence continues at coordinate 5,727,005 of JASTWF010000034.1, read as the reverse complement.
GGTCTGGAGGGAGGTATACAGTGAGTTCCCCAGGTTCAGTACTGGGTTCTGGAGGGAGGTATACAGTGGAGTTCCCCAGGGTTTCATTACTGGGGTCTGGAGGGTGGTATACAGTGGAGTTCCCCAGGGTTCAGTACTGGGTCTGTGGGGAGGTATACAGTGGAGTTCCCCAGGGTTCAGTACTGGGGGCTGGAGGGAGGTATACAGTGGAGTTTCCCAGGGTTCAGTACTGGGGACTGGAGGGAGGTATACAGTGGAGTTCCCCAGGGTTCAGTACTGGGGCTGGAGGGAGGTATACAGTGGAGTTCCCCAGTGTTCAGTATGGGGCTGGAGGGAGGTATACAGTGGAGTTCCCCAGGGTTCAGTACTGGGGTTGGAGGGAGGTATACAGTGGAGTTCCCCAGGGTTCAGTACTGGGGTCTGGAGGGAGGTATACAGTGGAGTTCCCCAGGGTTCAGTACTGGGGTCTGGAGGGAGGTATACAGTGGAGTTCCCCAGGGTTCAGTACTGGGGTCTGGAGGGAGGTATACAGTGGAGTTCCCCAGGGTTCAGTACTGGGGTCTGGAGGGAGGTATACAGTGGAGTTCCCCAGGGTTCAGTACTGGGGCTGGAGGGAGGTATACAGTGGAGTTCCCCAGGGTTCAGTCCTGGTGCTGGAGGGAGGTATACAGTGGAGTTCCCCAGGGTTCAGTACTGGTGTCTGGAGGGAGGTATACAGTGGAGTTCCCCAGGGTTCAGTACTGGGGTCTGGAGGGAGGTATACAGTGGAGTTCCCCAGGGTTCAGTACTGGGGTCTGGAGGGAGGTATACAGTGGAGTTCCCAGGGTTCAGTACTGGGTCTGGAGGGAGGTATACAGTGGAGTTCCCCAGGGTTCAGTACTGGGGTCTGGAGGGAGGTATACAGTGGAGTTCCCCAGGGTTCAGTACTGGGGTCTGGAGGGAGGTATACAGTGGAGTTCCCCAGGGTTCAGTACTGGGGGCTGGAGGGAGGTATACAGTGGCGTTCCCCAGGGTTCAGTCCTGGTGTATGGAGGGATGTATACAGTGGAGTTCCCCAGGGTTCAGTAGCAGGGTCTAGAGGGAGGTATACAATGGAGTTCCCCAGGGTTCAGTACTGTGGGCTGGAGGGAGGTATACAATGGAGTTCCCCAGGGTTCAGTACTGTGGGCTGGAGGGAGGTATACATTGGAGTTCCCCTGGGTTCAGTACTGGGTTTCTGGAGGGAGGTATACAGTGGAGTTCCCCAGGGTTCAGTACTGGTGACTGGGGGGAGGTATACAGTGTAGTTCCCCTGGGTTCAGTACTGTGGTCTGGAGGGAAGTATACACTGGATTTCGTCAGTGATCAGTAGCAGGGGCTGGAGGGAGGTATACAGTGGAGTTACCCATGGTTCAGTACTGTGTGCTTCGGGGAGATATACAGTGCTGTTCCACAGGGTTCAGTACTGGGGTCTGGAGGGAGGTATACAGTGGAGTTCCCCAGGGTTCAGTACTGGGGTCTGGAGGGAGGTATACAGTGGAGTTCCCCAGGGTTCAGTACTGGGGTCTGGAGGGAGGTATACAGTGGAGTTCCCCAGGGTTCAGTACTGGGGGCTGGAGGGATGTATACAGTGGAGTTCCCCAGGGTTCAGTACTGGGGTCTGGAGGGAGGTATACAGTGGAGTTCCCCAGGGTTCAGTACTGGGGTCTGGAGGGAGGTATACAGTGGAGTTCCCCAGGGTTCAGTACTGGGGTCTGGAGGGAGGTATACAGTGGAGTTCCCCAGGGTTCAGTACTGGGGTCTGGAGGGAGGTATACAGTGGAGTTCCCCAGGGTTCAGTACTGGGTCTGGAGGGAGGTATACAGTGGAGTTCCCCAGGGTTCAGTACTGGGTCTGGGGGAGGTATACAGTGGAGTTCCCCAGGGTTCAGTACTGGGTCTGGAGGGAGGTATACAGTGGAGTTTCCCAGGGTTCAGTATTCTGGGCTGATGGGAGTTATATAGTGAGTTCCCCAGGGTGTAAAACAGGGGGCTGGAGGTAGGCAAACACTGGACATACCCAGGACGCTGTTACTTTGGGCTGGAGGGAGGTATAAAGTGCCTGTTCCACAGGGTTCAGTACTGGGGTCTGGAGAGAGGTGTACAGTGGGTGTTCCCCACAGTACAGTACTGGGCTCGAGCGATGTATACAGTGGAGTTCCCCAGGGTTATGTACTTTGGGCTGGAGGGAGGTATACAGTGGAGTTCCCCAGGGTTCAGTACTGGTGTCTGGAGGGCGGTAAACAGTGGAGTTCCCCAGGGTTCAGTACAGGGGTCTGGAGGGAGGTGTACAGTGGAGTTCCCCAGGGTTCAGTACTGGGGTCTGGCGGGAAGTATACAGTGGGATTTCCCCAGTGTTCAGTAATGGTGTCTGGAGGGAGGTGTACAGTGGAGTTCCCAGGGTTCAGTAGCAGGGGCTGGAGGCAGGTATACAGTGGAGTTCCCAGGGTTCAGTACTGGGTGCTGGAGGGAGTTACACAGTGGAGTTCCCCAGGGTTCAGTACTGGAGGCTGGAGGGAGGTATACAGTGGAGTTCCCCAGGGTTCAGTAATGGGGGCTGGAGGGATGGAAACAGTGCAGTTCCCCAGGGTTCAGTACTGGGGTCTGGAAGGAGGTGTACAGTGGAGTTCCCCAGGGTTCAGTACGGCTGTCTGGGGGAATGTATGCTGCGCAAATCCCCAGGGTTCCGTACTGGGGTCTGGAGGGATGTAAACAGTGGAGTTCCCCAGGGTACAGTATCAGGAGCGGGAGGGAGATAGACAGTGGAGTTCCCCAAGGGTCTGTACGGGAGTGCTGGAGAGAGGTTTCCAGCGGAGTTCTCCAGGTTTCAGTACTGGGTGCTGGAGGGAGGTATACAGTGCTGTTCCCCAGGGGGTCAGTACAACGGGCTAGAGGGAGGTATACCGTGGAGTTCCCCAGGGTTCAGTACTGGGGTCTGGAGGTAGATCGACAGTGGAGTTCCCCAAGAGTCCGTACGGGGGTGCTGGAGAGAGGTTTACAGGACGATTCCCCAGGGTTCAGTACTGGTGTCAGCAGGGGTTCGATACAGAGAAAAACTCTCTACACTGTCCCATCAAAAAATCCCAGGGCAGGTTCAGACAATGTTTGTTACAGAGTAAACCTCTGAAATTAATATTTTGCATCTGTGTTCACTATGGGGAAGGACGATGGAGGCATAGAAATTAGGCAGGGGTATTGTGATATACTTGAACAAATTAGTATTGAGAGGAAGAAGGTACTAGCGGTTTTAGTGGGCTTCAAAGTGAATAAATCCCCAGGTCCTGACGGGATGTATCCCAGGCTGCAGTGTGAGGCAAGGGAGGAGACTGCAGGGCCTCGGACTCAAATTTTCAGAACCTCTCTGACCACAGGGGAGGTGCCAGAGGACTGGAGAACAGCTAACATAGTACCATTGTTCAAGAAGGGTAGTTGGGATAAACCAGGGAATTACAGGCCAGTGAGCCTAACATCAGTGATAGGGGAATTATTGGAAAAAATTCTGAGGGACAAAATTAGTCTCCACTTGGAGAGGCAAGGATTAATCAGGGATAGTCAGCATGGCTTTGTCAGGGTGAGATCATCTCTAACAAATTTGATTGAATTTTTGAGGGGGTGACTAGGTGTATGGATGAGGATAGTGCAGTTGATGTCGTCTACATGGTCTTCAGTAAGGCTTTTGATAAAGTCCCACATGGGAGACTGATCAAGACGGTGAGAGGCCATGGGATCCAGGGCAATTTGGCACATTTGATTCAAAATTGGCTTAGTGGCAGGAGGCAGATGGTGATGCTCGAAGGTAGTTTTTGTGAATGGAAGCCAGTGTCCAGTGGTGTACAGCAGGGAACGGTGCTGGGTCCTTTGCTGTTTGTAGTGTACATTAATGATTTAGATATGAATGTAAGTTCGCAGATGACACGAAAATTGGTGGAGTGGTAAATAGCGAGAAGGGAAGCCTCAGACTACAGGACGATACAGGCTGGATGGTTAGATGGGCAGAACAGTGGCAAATGTAATTTAACCCTGAAAAGTGTGAGGTGATGCATTTTGGGAGGACAAACAAGGCAAGGGAATACACAATGAATGGTAGGACCCTAGGAAGGACAGAGGATCAGAGGGACCTTGGCGTGCATGTACATAGATCCCTGAAGGCAGCAGGACAGGCAGATAAGGTGGTTAAAAAGGCATATTGGATACTTGCCTTCATTAGCCGAGGCATAGTATATAAGAGGAGGGAGGTTATGATGGAGCTGTACAAAACGCTGGTTAGGCCACAGCTGGAATACTGTGTGCAGTTCTGGTCACCACACTATAGGAGGGATGTGATTGAATTGGACAGGGTGCAGAGGAGATTCACCAGGATGTCACCTGGGCTGGAGCGTTTCAGCTGTGAAGAGAGACTGGACAGGATGGGGTTGTTTTCCTTAAAGCAGGGAAGGCTGAGGGGGGACCTGATTGAGGTGTACAAAATTATGAGGGGCATAGCTCGGGTGGATAAAAAGGAAATTCTTCACCTTCGCAGACGGGTCAATAACCAGGGGGCATAGTTTCAAGGTAAGGGGCAGGAGGTTTAGAGGGGATTTGAGGCAAAACCTTTTCACCCAGAGGGTGGTTGAAATCTGGAGCTCACTCCCTTAAAGGGTGGTAGAGGCAGGAACGCTCACAACATTCAAATCACTCCCAGGACAGGTACAGCACGGGTTAGATAGAGATTAAAGCTCCCTCTACAATGTCCCATCAAACCCTCTCAGGGCAGGTGCAGCACGGGTTAGATAGAGTAAAGGTCATCGACCTGAAACGTTAACTCTCTTTCTCTCTCCACGGATGCTGCCTGGCCTGCTGAGTTTTTCCAGCGTTTTCTGTTGTTATTTTAGATAGAGTAAAGCTCTCTCTACACTGTCGCATCAAACATTCCCACTGCAGGTACAGCACAGGTTAGACACGGAGTAAAGCTCCCTCTACAAAGTCCCATCAAATGCTCCCAGGGCAAGTACAGCTTCTATTAGATGCAAAGTAAAGCTGCCTCTACACTGTCCCATCAAACACTCCCAGGGCAGGTTCAGACCACGTTTGATACAGTGTAAAGCTGCTTCTACACTGTCCCATCGAACACTCCCAGGGCAGGTAAAGCACGGGTTAGATAAAGAGTAAAGCTCCCTCTACAATGTCCCATGAAACATTCCTAGGGCAGGTCGATCAGTAGTTGGGAAAATGCAGGAATCTATTATAAAGGATGCAATAACTGGGCACTTAGAAACTAATAGTAAGATTGGGCAGAGTCAGCATGGATTTAGGAAAGGGAAATCCTGTTTGACAAACATATTGGAGTTCTTTGAGGATGTAACTACTGGAGTAGACAAAGGGGAACCGGTGGATGTGGTGTATCTGTATTTTCATAAGACCTTCGATAAGGTCCCACACAAGAGTTTGGTGAACAAAATGAGGGCACATTGAATTGGGGGTTATATAATAGCATGGTTTCAGAATTGGTTAACAGACAGAAAACAAAGAGTAGGGAAAAACGGGTATTTTTCAGGATGGCAGGCTGTGACCAGTGGTGTACCACAAGGATCGGTGCTTGGACCCCAGCTATTCACAATCTATACCAAGGATTTGGATGAGGGGACTAAATGTAACATTTCCAAATTTGCTGATGATACAAAGCTAGGTGGCAGTGTCAGTTGTGAAGAAGATGTGAAGAGACTTCAAGGGGATCTCAAAGGGCTCAGTGAGGGGCGTGAACATGGCAGATGGAATATAATGTCGATAAATGTGAAGTTATCCAGTTTGGTAGACAAAACAGAAAGGCAGAGTATTTCCTAAATGGTGAAAGATTGGTGAACGCAGATGCACAAAGGGACCTGGGTGTCCTTGTACATGTGTCATTGAAAGTGAATGTGCAGAGTAAAGCTTCCTCTAAACAGTCTCATCAAACACTCCCAGGGCAGGTTCAGACCACGTTTGATAGAGAGTAATGCTCCCTTTACACTGTCCCATCAAACTTTCCCAGGGCAGGTACAGCGGGAGTTAGAAACAGAGCAAAGCTCCCTCTACACTATCCCATCAAACACTTCCAGGACACATTCAGACAATGTGTGATACAGAGTAAAGCTCCCGATTACACTGTCCCATCAAACCCGTCCAGGACAGGGAGAACACGAGTTAGACAGAGTAAAGCTCCCTCTGTACTGTCCCATCAACACTCGCAGGGCGGCTGCAGCATGGATTAGATACAGATTAAAGCTCTCTCTACTCTGTCCCATCAAACGCTCCCAGGGCAGATGCAGTACACGTTAGATACAGCATAAAGCTCCCTCACTAGAAGGAGACACACCGCGGGCCACACTCACTGGAAGTAGACACACCGCATGACACACTCACTGGAAGGAGTCACACCGCGGGACACACTCACTGAAGGAGACACACCGCGGGACACACTGACTGGAAGGAGGCACCGCGGGACACACTCGCTGGAAGGAGACACACCGCGGGACACACTCACTGGAAGGAGACACACCGCGGGATACACTCACTGGAAGGAGACACACGATGAGAAGGGCGGGGCCCAGGGGCGAGGGAGGGGCCCGGGGGCAAGGTCGATGCCCAGGAGTGGCGCAGCGGGGTCGGGAGGACCACACTGCAGCCTATGAAACGCAGGCAGAGAGGACCTGCGGGAAGAGGGAGGAGGACAGTAGGGGTGGGTTGAGTGCGTGTGCTCGGCCGATGTAGCAGAGCCTGGTCTCCAATCGTCTTGGATCCCCTTGCCATTGGACCAAGACCTTGCTCTGTCAAGCCTTTTTTGGTAGCTGGTGTGCAACGGCCAACCCACGTTAAAAGAATTCACGCAAAGGCATCTTCCACCCTTTAAAATGAAGTTCGGGACCTGGAACATCAGAACCCTCATGGACAAGCCAACAGCGACAGACCGGAACGCCATTGTGCTATCGTTGCCCGGGAGCTCAGACGTTTCGACATAGACATCACCGCCCTAAGCGAGACCCAGTGGCCAGAGGAAGGCCAGCTCAAGGAGCAAGGCTGTGGGTACACCTTCTTCTGGAAAGGCAAACCTGAAGAAGAACGCCGCCTCCATGGGGTAGTTGTGGCCATAAAAAATGAGCTAGTTAAACGTCTCAGAGACTCCCCTTGTGGATAAATGAACGCCTCATCACTCATGGCTCAACCTAGCCCGGAACCAGTGCGCTACGGTCATCAGTGCATCCGCCCCAACACTGGAAGCCACAGACAAGACCAAAGACGAATTCTACTCCAGCCTCGAACAATCCCTGTCCCGAGTCCCAATGGGCGACAAGTTGATCCCCCTTGGCGACTTCAACACCAGAGGTGGAAAGGACACAGACCTCTGGGAGGTGTGATCAGCAGAGAGGGGGTAGGGAAAGCCAACTCCAATGGTACCCTCCTCCTGACGAAATGCTAAGAACATGGCCTTTTCATAACCAACACCTTGTTCCGTCAGAGAGACAAGTACAAGGCTTCATGGCAACACCCTCGCTCCAACACTGGTATCTGTTGGACTACGTCATCGCCCGAGCGAGGGACCGCAAGGACGTCCGCATCACCTGTGCCATGACAGGAGCTGATGCAGGCTGGACAGCCCACTGCCTAATCAGCTCTGTGATCTCCATCAACGTAGCCCCAAAACAGCGGCGGCAACAGATGCAATGCCGCAGGAAAATCAACGCCTGGAGCACTCAAAGACCCTGCTAAGAAAGCTCTATTCAGCCTGCGCCTCACAACCACCCTGACGACTCCCAGTGATTCAGAGACACAGTGTCCACGGCGCCTGGTCTGCACTCAAGGCCTCCATAATCAGCACCTGCGAAGAGACGCTCGGTCACTCGACCAGGAAAAATCAAGACTGGTTCAACAAGAACGACCAGGAGATCCACTAGCTGATAAGTCGCAAGGGCAAGGCATTGCTGATCTGGAAACAGTAACAGAACTCGAGAGCAAGAAAGCAGCTCTAGAGACATTGAAGGCCGAGGTCCAACAAAAAACTCGCGACCTAAGAACAGATGGTGGGTGGAGAAAGCGCAGGAGATCCAGCAGCTAGCCGACAACCACGGCGTGCGTGGATTCTTTAGCGCATTCAAGACCACCTACTGCCCAAGCACCCATGGTCCTACCCCACTGCGGGCTAAGAATGGAGAGGTACTCATCAAGGACAGAGAGGTAGACAGTGCCCCCTGGAAGGAGACTTCGAAGACCTGCTTAACCGAAACTCTGTCTTCGATGCGAGTGTCCTCAACTCCATCCCGCAGCATGCTGCCCGCAACCACCTCAGCACAACCTCAGTCCGGCATGAGGTTGAAAAGGCCATCCGACAACTGAAGAACAACAAGGCCTCAGGAGCAGATGGAATCCCCGCCGAGGCGCTAAAACATGGTGAAGAAGTACTATTGGCGCGAATACATGAACTCATTTCTCTTATTGGAAGGAGGAGAGCATGCCAGGGGATCTCAGAGACGCCGTAATCGTGACCATCTTCAAGAAAGGTGACAAGTCTGATTGTGGTAATTACAGAGCAGTCTCCCTGCTGTCTGCCACAGGAAAGTCATCGCAAGAAACCTCCTCAATCGCCTTCTCCCAGTGGCTGAAGAGCTACTCCCAGAATGGGCAATGCGGATTACGCCCACGAAGGGGCACAATGGACATGATCTTCACCGCGCCTCAACTACAAGAGAAATTCAGGGAACAGCACCAACCGCTGTACATGGTCTTCTTTGACCTCATAAAGGCCTTCGACACCATCAACCGTGAGTGATTATGGAGTATCCTCTCAAATTCAGCAGCCCTCAAAAGTTTGTCACCTTCCTCCGCCTGCTTCACGACAACATTCAAGCTGTAATCCTGACAAACAGATCCACCAGAGACCCAATTCATGTATGGACCGGGGTCAAGCAAGGCTGTGTCATCGCAACAACGCTCTTCTCGTTGTTCCTGGCTGCAATGCTCCATCTCACCCTCAGTAAGCTCCCGCCGCGAGTGGAGCTAATCTACAGAACAAATGGGAAACTGTTCAATCTCCATCGCCTCCAGTCCAGATCCAAGGTCGTTCCATCCTCTGTCATCGAATTACAGTATGCAGACGACACTTGCATCTGTGCTCACTCATCCTCGTTTTCCGTGGGACTGCCTAAGAAGAAGACTCTGTGACTCCATCTGTGGAGTCCCTAAGTATAGACCCACTCTGTG